>MU392156.1:849507-1100240 GCA_022578495.1 Nemania sp. NC0429 | reverse complement strand
TAATAAAATTTATTATTTTAAAATTAAATTATTATTTAATTAAATATTATATATGCTGCTTTATTATATATTATAGCTAAAATTAGCTTTATAGCGAAATAATATATAAAAAGTGCTAATAAAACAGTTATAATATAAATTAATATTAATTAAATAAAATAAAACTTTATTATTATTATTTATAACTTTAATATATTAATATATATAGCAAACTTTTTAAATAAACAGTTATAATAACAGATTTAAAAAAATAAAAAATTTTATTAAACAGTATACGTTATGCGCTAGCCGCTTTAAGCTTAGCCTGTTAACGCAAAGTATAGTTTATTTAATATATTAAAATTATAGTTAATAAAAATCGGTTAGTTAGGTCTAGCGCTTATACTAGCCGTTTTAAAGTTAGCTTTTAAAAATAAAGGCTTTTTTTATACCTGCTTTAAAAAGGCTTTTAGTTTTACTATTTTTACCTTTGTTTTAGCTAGCTTTTTTAATAGCGTAGCTTTTAAAAAAAGCGTAAGCTTGCTAGGCTATAAAGCTTTTATTAAAAATAAAAAAAAATACATTAAATAAAGGTGTAAATAGCATTATAAATATAAATATAAAGTTTTTAAAATAAAAAATATATTAATTAAAAGCTTATAATAAAAAAAGTTTAAAAATAATAAAATATTAATATAAAATATATAGCGCAATATTATTATTAATAGTTAAAAGTGGTAATAATAAAGCTATTAATAAAATAAGTAATTAAATTAGATAATAATATTTAATAGTTTATTTTAAAAGTTTTAAAATAAAAAAATAAATAGTTATACGCTATAGCGGGGCTATAAAACCGATTTTAATAATTTAATTAATTAAAAAAAAATTTAGCGTTAAATTTAATATTTAATTATTAATTTATACTTAAATACTACAGCGATTTATTATTATTAACGCGTTTTTTAACTAATTAATTACTTATAAAGCTTATTTAACTGTAAATTTAACTAAGAGTTAATTTAAAATAATAAATTTAATAATAACTACTGCCCTAGCACCTTTATAAGTGCGATTTTTATGATCCGTTTAACTTTCTATATATAAAACCGTTTTTTTAAACTATATATAGGCAGGTACGACGGACAGTGTATAAGGGCTACCTTTCACGGTGGATGCCTGGTACTAGATTTCTTCCCATAACAACATTAATATCTTAATACTAGAGGCTTTTTTAAACCAGGTGCAAGGAGAGCTTTTGTTTTTAAAGGCTAACCTTAGAACAGCTAGTATAAGCGCTAGACCCGACTAACCGATTTTTATTAACTGTAACTCTAATACACCAAATAGACTGTACTTTATGTTAACAGGCTAAGCCTAAAGCGGCTAGTGTATAACGTACACCGCTTAGCAGAATTTTTTACTTTTTTAAGTCTGCTATTATAACTTAACTAAAAAGTCTGCTACATATATTAATATATTAAAGTTATAAATAATAATAATAAAGTTTTATTTTGTTTAATTAGTATTAATTTATATTATAACTGCTTTGCTAGCACTTTCTGCGTACTATCCCGCCGCAAAGCTGATTTTAGCTATAATATATAATAAAACAGCATATATAATATCTAATTAAACAGTAGTTTAATTTTAAAATAATAAATTTTATTAGTGCATATAACGTAAGTATAGCCTTGCTACTTTATTATAAATATATTATAAAACCTTATTGTCGAGTGCGTACGCTAGTACTAGTAGTGTTTTTAGCGCTAGACTAACATTTTTTTATTGTTGTCGAGCGCGTACGCTAGTACTAATAGTGTTTTTAGCGCTAGACCAGCATTTCTTTATCGTTGTCGAGCGCGTACGCTAGTACTAATAGTGTTTTTAGCGTTAAACCAGCATTTCTTTATTTTCGATTTTTTAAGCGTTTTTTTATTATTACCGATTAATTAAAGGTTAACTTTAAAAAAGTTTATAAAAAATGCGATATTATTAGCAAAAGCGCTATATAAATTAGGTTATTAACTGTAGCTAAAGTACTTTTTAATTTTTAGATTATACGGCTTTTATATTTAAGTATTTTTTTTTATTTTTTTTTTTATTTTTAAAGTAACTGCTTTTTATTTTATAATTTTAATTATAGCATTAAACCGCTATACTTATAATTGCTAGTTTTTTAGCCATATGTTTAACTGTACGCTTAATGTAAGCGTTAAAAAAATGCTTTTAGTGTTAATAGGCTAAGCTTAAAGCGGCTAGCGTATAACGTAAAGCGCTTAGCAGATCTTTTTATAAATAGGTGGGTGGCTAGCGGCTAATAAAAGCTTATTAATTATAGCTAAAATATTTTTTAATTTTTAGATTATATAGCTTTTATATTTAAATATTTTTTTTTGCTTGTTTTTATTTTTAATTAAATTAATAATTAAAATATAATAGCCTGCGCGCTAACTTTTTTTTTTTTTACTTTTAAAGTAACTGCTTTTTAATTTATTTATAGCAAGCGTTAAAAAGTGCCTTTAGCGTTAATAGGCTAAGCCTAAAACGGCTAGCGTAAGTATTAAAACTAACTGACCGACTACTATTTATATAATTATAGCACCGCTTTTAGCGTTAATAGGCTAAGCCTAAGGCGGCTAGCGTATAATATATAGCGCCCGAGAGACTTTTTTATTTTTAAAGCAACTGCCTTTAAATCTAGCGTTATTTTTATTAATATTATATAAAGTATATAATTTATAATGTTTTAAACTATTATATTTTTTAACCAGCGATTTATATAAAAATTTAAAATATAAAAAAACTGCTAACTATACTTATTACATAGCCGCTGTAAAAACTGTTATATTTTTTAACTAGCGATTTATATAAAGATTTAAAATATAAAAAAACTGCTAACTGTACTTATTGCGTGGCCGCTGTAAAACTTTAATAAATATTTTTTTAATAATTATTTTAGCTATAATATATATAATAAAGCAGCATATATAATACCTAATTAAACGGTAATTTAATGCTTAAATAATAAATTTTATTAGTACATATAATATAGATATAGCTCTGCTACTCTATTATAAATGTATTGCAGCTAAAATAGTTATTAAAAAAATACCGTTATGTTGGCAAAAAGATATATATAACTATATAAAAAATAAGCGGTTATAAAAAAGAAATAATAATTAGCGGCGGGATATTAAATTAAAAAAAGCAGGCAAAACCGTGCTAATATAGCTTATATTTAAAAGTCGACCGATTTTAAAAAAGTTTATAAAAAATGCGATATTATTAGTAAAAACGCTATATAAGTTAAGTTATTAACTGTAGCTAAAGTACTTACTAATTTTTAAATAATATAGCTTTTATATTTAAATATTTTTTTTTATTTGTTTTTATTTTCGGTTAAATCGATAACTAGGATATAATAGCCTGCGCGCCGAGTTTAACAAAGTTTATATAAGCTTTTTTTTTTAAAATTAGCATTAGCGTACTATATAGCAAGGAAAGCTTTTTTTTTTTTTTTTTTTAAAGCAACTGTTTTTTATTTTATAGCAAGCGTTAAAAAAGTGCCTTTAGTATTAATAGGCTAAGCCTAAACCGACTAGCGCGGACTTATATTGCCTAGTAAAATTTTTTACTTTTAAAAAAACTGCTTTTTATTTTATAGCTTTAATTATAGCATTAGATTATAATATTTATAATCGCTAGTTTTTTATAACTGATTTATTGCTTAGGTAAAAATAGCGAGCTTTTATAATAAAAATAAAAATAATTAAAGCTATATATAAATATTAGCAAAAAAATAATTTAAAGCTTTAATTAAATACTAATTATAGCTAAATAAATTTTCGGTTTATTAAATATAATTAATATTTATTTATAGCTTTAGATTGTTTTTTTATTAATATTTAAATGTAGCTTTAATTATTTTTATTTTTATTATAAAGGCCTGCTATTTTTGCTTAAACAATATATTAATTATAAAAAACTAGTAATTATAAATATTAATAAATATTTTTAGCTTTAATTATAATATTAGATTATAATATATATAATTATTAGTTTTTTAGCTTTATATTTAATACGAGCGTTAAAAAAGTGCTTTTAATATTAATAAGCTAAATATAAAACGGCTAGCGCAAGCGGTAGCTTATAAATTAGCGCTATATATGCTATATTAAAATATTTTATATATTTTTTAAAATAATAAAAGTTAATGCTATTAAAGTTTAAAAGTTATTTATTAAAGCTTTAAAAATAATATTTATATTATAGCGACTTTGCTATTTAAAATGCTTTTATTATAAAATAAGTTTAAAAAATGCTATATTAACAGAAAAGTTTTATAAAGCAGATAGTCCGCTTTTAAAAAACGTTAATAACGTTTTAGCTAAACGCTAATAATTTAATAACTTTTATAATATTTGCTAATATTTTATTATATAAAAAAAATTTAAATTAAAAAACTGCATTTAGGTAGTTTTATATTTAAATACCTTTATATATAAATAAATTAGCGGTTAAAAAAATAAAATCTTTTATTATATAATCTGTTAGTTAATTTAATAACTTTATATTTAAATACTTTTATATTTAAATAAATTAGCGGTTAAAAAAATAAAATTTTTTATTATATAATTTATTAGTTAATTTAATTAATTAATTTATTATTTAATAATTAATTTAACTGTTAATTTAATATATAGCAGTTAATTTAATATATTATATAAAATTTAGCATATAATATTAAATTTAGTACAGCGTAGTAAAATAAGTATATTATAATAAAATAAAAAGATATATTATAAATATATTATTATAAAATAGGTGTATCGCAGTAAAATAGGTAGGTATATTATAATAAAGTAAATATATTGCAGTTTATTTAATATATTATAGCGGCGGTTTATAGCAGTTATAGTTAAGCAGTTAAAAAGCTATATTTTTTTATTTTTTATTTTTTATATTTATATTTTTTTATTTTTTATTTTTTATTTTTTTTTATTTATTATATACTTTATTTTTATATTTTTTTATTTTTTATTTTTTATGCTTATATTTTTTTATTTTTTATTTTTTTAAAACAGCTTTTTTTTTATTATTTTTAGCACTTTGCGCTTTAAAAATAGCCGGCTAAAAAAGGCCAGCGTTTTTAACACTTTAAGCAAGCTAAAGCTGGCTATTTTTAAAGCTAAAAAAACTTTTAATAAAAAATAAGCTTTTATAGCCGCTAAATATTATATTTTTAAAAAAATTTATATAATTAGTTTTATAGTTAATATTTAATTTTTATATTAATTTATGCTTTTAAATGCTAATATAAAAAAGGTTAATATAAAATAAACTTATATATTTAATATATTAGCTAATTTATTTTAAAGCTAATTAAAATAATATTATAATAATTAATTAAATGCTAAAGCTAGCATTGCTGGCAATATAGCTATTAGCGCTTAATTAATTATTATAACTAAAATATATAAAAACTTTAATATTAATAATAGCGACGTTTTTTATTATTTAGGTTTTAATAGCTATAAAAATAAAAATAAAAAGTAAGCAGTACCTGCTAGCCGAAATATTAAGGCTTTATATGCTTTATTTATAACTAAAAACTTTATTTAAATTTTTAAATTAAAAAATATATTTAGCATTTAAAATAATAACGGTTATATTTAGAATAGCAATAGTTATTTACTATTATATAGTCTATAATATAATAGTTTTTATACCGCTTAAGCTTATTATTAATATAAAATTAAAACGGCGGACTTTATAACTAGTTTAAGCTAGTATAGCTTTTAGCTTTAAAGCGTTTTTTAAAATATATTAATATAGCTTTTAGCTTTAAAGCGTTTTTTAAAATATGCTAGTATAGCTTTTAGCTTTAAAGCGTTTTTTAAAACATATTAAAATATTTTACATATTTTTTAAAATAATAAAAGTTAGCGCTATTAAAGCTTAAAAGTTATTTATTAAAACTTTAAAAATAATATTTATATTATAGCGATTTTGCTATATAAAGTGCTTTTATTATAAAGTAAGTTTAAAAAATGCTATATTAATAAAAAAGTTTTATAGGGCGGATAGTTCGGCCAAACGCCGATAATTTAATAATTTTTATAATATTTGCTAATATTTTATTATATAAAAAAAGTTTAAACTAAAAAATTATATTTAAATAGCTTTATATTTAAATATTTTTATATATAGGTAAATTAGCGGTTAAAAAAATAGAATTTTTTATTATATAATTTATTAATTAATTTAATAGCTTTATACCTAAGTATTTTTATACTTAAGTAAATTAGCGGTTAAAAAAATAAAATCTTTTATTATATAATTTATTAATTAATTTAATAGCTTTATATTTAAATATTTTTATACCTAAATAAATTAGCGGTTAAATAAATAAAATCTTTTACTATATAATTTATTAATTAATTTAATTAATTAGTTTATTATTTAATAATTAATTTAATTATTAATTTAATATATAGCAGTTAATTTAATATATTATATAAAATTTAATATATAGCATTAAATCTAATATATTATAGCAAAACAAATATATTATAGTTAATTAGATATATTATAATTAATTAAATATATTATAGTTAATTAAGTATATTATAGTTAACCTGGTATATTATAAAAAAAGCAGTAAAAAACTGCTTTTATTTTAGCTATGCTGCTATAACTATAGTAATTAAAAAAAAAGCTAAACATAATTTAGCTAATTAAAAGCTTTAGATAGCTAAATAAAATAAGGCAAAAGGTACTAATATGCTGGTACTTATATACTGTTATATTTAAATACTTATAATATTTACTTTTTTAATATAGATTTTTTTTTTTTAAATAGGTAATAATAACTAGGCTTAAATAAAAAATTTTTTTTATTATAAAATCTGCAGCAAAAAGAATTTTTTAGGGTAAAAAAAACCTTCGTTCTACTCCAGTCGTACCTCTTTATATTAAAAACGAAGGCAAAGCTATTATATATATATTTAAAAGTTTTAAAGTAGACCTAATAAGTGTTTTACTTTCTTATACAAATTTAGTTAAAATCTAAAAATCTTTAGGGAAAGTGGGGGGACTTCCAAACTAGGCTTAGGTTGTGCTCCGAGTATTAAAACGTGTGCTCCGAAAATTTTAGTCGGAATCTTAGCCCTCTAATTAATATCGGACTCGGTAATGCTAACACAGTGTTAATGGTAGCCTAAGACATCTGTATATCCAATTCCTGTACATCTACAGATTCTGAACTGTCTTTATTGAGCCGTTCAAAGGCCACGCAACCAGCCTACTCCGGCCATTGGAGCCGTGCTTGCTCATGCTACTCTTGCGCTGGTAGATGGGAGTGTCTACTATGACCTGCAGAATACGTCTGGCAGACGGGCTATCTTGAGAGGGAAGTTTTGACTACACCGGGAGAGTTCACTGATGTTTTATCAATGCTAGAAACCTCGGGATACTCATTGCCATGACAGTCATCGTGTGTATTCTGCACTTGCTCGCAGCTGGATTTGTCCCCGCAGAACGATCAAAGGGAGATGTCATACACACTCGCAAGGCAAAAGCGCGGGGGAAAGCCTCAGCTGACGCAGAGAGCTATACATCTGTTGGATTTGCGCAAGAATTGAACAAGCAAGTCCCCTACAGGCATGTCGACAAAGCCGAGGTGGTCTCCTCGCATGAGGTGAGTCTCAAGCACTCATCCATCCTCCATTGGAATGATCTGAGCTATGACGTCCCTATAAGCCACGGCCAAAGAAAAAGGATACTCGATTGGGTAGTTAAGTATGCTATTTGTGATACAGCCGAGACACAACCCGTTCGAGAGACTCTGAAAAAGGCGGCGCAGACTTTGCCTCCCGTCAAATGATGTTTCCAGTCAGCCATGATCATCAAAGTAAGTGGGAACCAGGCGAAATAACGCTCACATGACGGTCAGCCCACTGACTAGGCCCTTGTGAATAACAGGATCGAGCATTTACCACTATGAGCCATCAAGACTGGTGTACCAGCACTCAGCCGAAGGTACAAGGCTCGTGGGATCTACAAGCCATGTTGCCTTTGGGACTCGACTTCTTCGTCCTGCTTTCCTCGGCGGTTTGTACTTATAGCAATCCCAGCCAGGCGAACTACGCCGCCGGAAACACATTCCAAGACGCGCTCGCCCGTCATCGTGTAAGCAGAGGAGAGAAGGCTGTCGCGATCGATCTCGGTCTCCTGCTAGACAAAGGGTGGTGGCACAGAGAAAACACATCCAAGATCGAGTGATGCAAGAGCACCAGGCGCTCCCCCTAACCCAGCGGCAACTATTTGCACTGTTCGACTACTTCTGCAACCCGAACGCGACAATGCCGTCGCCCTCTGCGAGCCAGATTATCACGGGATTGCAGCTGCCAGCGCTGATTCTCCGGGCTGGGCAATAGATACCAGACGAACTGCTCAGGCCCATGTTCAGAGCCATGCACTAAATAAGACCTGGAGATGGTGCATCCATGACTATGGCGGCAGCGGCGCAGTCACAAAGCTTGAGGGCCGTTTTTGAAGATCATGCGACAATCGCAGACGCGGGGGCTGCCATCGCCGAGGCACTCAAGATCAAGATCTGCAGGTTCTCGGTATGAACGTCGACGAGCACACGATCCACGATCGCATGAACTCGTTTGGCGTCGACTCGCTTATTGCATTGGAAATTCGCAATTGGCTGTTAAAGGAAATTCGAGTTAACGTGGCCGTCTACGAGATGCTTGCTGATGTCAACTTGCTCGACACGGGAGTGACGGCTGCGAAGAAGTGCCATTTCAGGCGGGAACCAGGAATCCAGGTAGCTGCAAGTACCTCCTTATCCACGTGAAGACCACGTGGATTTGTTGGACTTAGTTCCTTTCCCCTAATAGATCCAGCCTATTATATGGCCGCATTCCCCACCTAACCTCTTCCGTGCGGCTCTCGGCCTAATACGGGTCCCTTAGCGCGTAATCGTGCAGAAATCTACGGCAGGGGTCCCATCACCTCGCAGAAATATGGGCCAGCTATGACCCTAGTTTGTGCGTCTTCAACTTTCAAGCAGAATCGAGTCGATGAAGAATTCGTCCGTCTGCTCACAATAGGAATAATCTTCAGCTTACGGCCCGATACATGCGATCATCGTCCTTGCTTGGCGTCAGCAGCCCGTCACGGCACGTTCCACGCGGCACACATTTGTACCGCATTGCTCAACTTCCTTTTGCCCGCATGCCGGACAGGAGGCTTCCTGTCGCTAGCGGGTGATCATGTCCTGTCTCCTAATCTCCAGTCCATGGCTTCTTTTAAGCGGTATGCTGTGGCCGCTGCAGCATTCCCTCGGCTCGTCCTCCCCTTAGCACGCATCTCAGCACGTATCCTATCAGTTCGAATGTGTCCTTGAACCCATCAATCGGGTGCATTGTTTCCTCTCATCAGACCCCCTAGAAGACATACCACCCCGGGTGAGCCATGGCGCAAGAGGAGCTCGACTTTCCCCCTGTCGAGCTCGAGCTCGGCGAAAGCGTCAAGGCCTTCCTCTACTCGCAGCTTTTCGTAACCCCCAAGGCGCCAAAGCATTCCTTTGCCGGTCAGACTATTATCATCACCGGAGCTAATTCCGGCTTGGGCCTCGAAGCTGCCCGTCATTTCTATAGGCTCGGCAGTGCCAAGATTATCCTCGCGGTGCGTACCGCGTCTAAGGGCGAAGCTGCTAAGGAGGACATCGTCAAGACAGTCAAGAGTCGCGCCGATGGCGCCAGCGCGATTGAGGTATGGACGGTGGATGTTGGCAGCACAGAGTCCATACTCACTTTTGTCACGCGTATAAAGAGTCTATCACGTGTTGACGTGCTCTTGTGCAACGCCGGCGTCAACTTCAAGCAGTACCAGCTCGACGAGGGGATCGAGCGGTCTATGCAGATCAACGTTCTCAATACTTTCTTGCTCGTTCTTTCCTCCCTGCCGAAGCTGCGTGAGACCGCGACTCAGTTCTCGAACTCGTCTCCTCACATAACCATCGTCAGCTCGGACGCCTACCGGCTGACAAAATTCGTCGAGATGAACTCTCCAAACATTTACGAGGCCTTCAACGACAAGAACACGTTCAACGGTCAAGCTAGGTGGGCTTTTCTTCTCTCCAGCCCCGATTCTTCAAGAACGGACAAGATGAAAGGGTTCGCGTGTCCGTGTTGTATTGATGGCTAATCTTATGATGGCGCGGCTTCCAGATACCAGGATAGCAAGCTCCTTCAAGTTTTACTGCAGCGTGAAATCGTCAAGCGCCTCGCCAATGCCAAGGCCGGCGTTCCACCCGTCGTTTTCAATCTTGTGAGTCCTGGACTTTGTGTCACAAACATCGACAGGAAAGAGGGCAGATATACCCTAGGCGTACGCGTTATACATAAACTGTTCTACCGCACGGCCGAGGTGGGCGCACGCACTCTAGTCCACGGGGCATACGCCGGGCCGGAGTCACATGGCGAGTATCTGGTAGATCAAAAGCCCGTGAAGACCGAAGCGTGGATTCTTACACCGATGGGCGAAAGGGCACAGTTGAAAACCTATGAGCAGACAATGGTGATCTTGGAGAAAAGGAAGCCCGGCATCACAGCAGAAGCAGGGATCTGATATGTAAAGTGGTGGATCATGAGTTGTATCATGCGTTTTCCCTCTGCATGTCCATCTTCCGCCCCTCATGTATTTCGGATATTGTGGATTAACGAACCACCAAGCCAAGTCCACCCTCCCCAACTATTACCATCCCATGACTGATGGTAGAAACCATTGTCAATACCAACCGCAAACAGATCAAGCCGGTTGGCACCAGCGGCACTGGCTGTGACTGCACTAAAAAATCTGGTATCCCCTAATCTTGTCCATCTCTCCCAAAAGTTTCCGTTCCACCGCCGCTGCCAGGCAGAGTTGTCGGGTCCGAGCGTGAAAACATCTAGTCTATTCGGAGCTCGAGATACGCAGCTGACATCGCTGATCACCGTACCACCCAAGGATTCCCAGCCATTCCAGCTAGTTCCGTTCCACGAGTTGTGTACCAGTTCATTCGACGTTCCCTTTGAAAACAAGTCCAGTCGGTTTGGCCCCCAGCTCACGGCACAGATGGGCCCTGTCAAACTGCCGCCTAGGCTGGTCCAATCAGTCCACTTGCTCCCGTCCCACGACCTGTAGAGGCAGGTGTTGTCGATCCCGAGGGCAAAGAAATCGGTCAGGTTCTCACCCCGACTGACAGCTTCAATACCACTGTTCAGCCAGCCGCCTAGCTTCGAGTCTCCAGCCAAGTTTCCGAATGCATACCACGCGCCCCCAGCGAGCGCGCCGTGGAATCCGGACATCTGTGTTCCCCGGCCGAACAGATCGACCCGGCCGGGGGCCCAGGAAACGGCCTTGATAGAGCTTGTAAAGTGACCCCCGAGGTTCTCCCAAGCACTCCAGCTGCTGCCGCCCCAAGAGGTGTGATAACAGGCGTTGTCAGGGCCAAGCGCGAAAAGATCAATATGGTTTGGGCCCCAGCTCACGGCTTCGGGCGGGCTCGACCATCCGCTGGTTGGGAGTATCTCATAGTCAAAGCCGGTACCGTTCCACCAGATATGGTAGAACTGGGTGTTGGCATGCAGGCTGAAGGAGTGGACTTGAGAAGGGCTCCATGAGAAAGCAGATAACTGTCTTGAGACGGAGCCGGCGAGCGCGGCTGTTGGATATAATAACGCGTCGTCAGCACGAGATTATCCTCAGCACACGAAATGGCAGAGATAAACTTACTGCGCAGAGTGACCCCTAAGAAGAGGATTGCTGATAGAATCTCCAGATGCATGATGGGGTCTGCGGGATCTCGTCAAAGACAGGATCGATAAAAACGGAATGGAAACGCTTGTTGGCTCTGCACTTTTCCCCTTACTTGGGGAGAACGGTGTTCGATGGAGAACATGATTGCCTACAGCGCAGGAATGTCCTATTTATCTCTTCTACCACTGAGAGATGCACAAGAAAGGGAAGGACTTTGGTGGTCTTCGGTGTAATAGTTGTCGGCGTAAATCACACGCTGACATATTCAGCTTGCAAAATTATACCTATTGATTATCCAAAAGAGATACATACCATACAGCCGGCTGAGCGGATACCATCGCCACGCGCTGTGATGAATTTCAACATGATGATAATGCGTGAGTATGCGGCTATGAGGATGGAGCCAAATGTGCACCTTATACCGCATACGGCGTGATATTGAAGGCGTCATGCGACGAATAACTGGCAATGCAACGCACACGGGCCGGAGATGTGCCCCTTTCCGAGCTTTCAGCTTGCGCAGATTACGTCCTTGACCTCATTGGGGGATGCCGGTGTTGCTCCTCTGTTCGTGCCTTTCGTCGTTACCACAACTATCGTCGTCTAAAGTCGTGAGAAAGTCCAGATACCCCTGATGATACATTACCACCCCCGGCTGACCGAGAGCGTTTACTGCGGCACTTCTTGCTATGCCAAACATAATAGACCGTTTCACCTAACACCGATCGGAGCTCGCCCATTTACGAATGAGGCTGGGAACGGTGGTATAACCCTACGTCTGTGCTGATGGTTAAGCTGATAGACCTACATATCCCCTCATATATTTATCGCCCCCAACGCAGTGACCTACATATCGATAGAACGGTGACACGTCTCCCATGCGTTAGCCCTTGCGGAGGCTTATGCCGACAGCTACTGATTACATTACGTCTCTTTAATAAAGCTCAAGATAATAAATCGCTTGCGTATTTTTCTCTAGCTTACGCGAAGCTCCTGTGGTATTGTTTGAATAGATTCGGGTTGCAGGGAAGGTGGATAAATGTTGCCTACAAATGTTCGAGTGTTGGTATGGAAACCTTTTGGGGTCCCTGTTTTGACTGGTCTGGCCGTAACATCATCGCCATTGCCTAAAAAGGCAAGAAAATACAAGAAAGGAAATACGCCAACACTAGCGCCCCTTCACCCCTACTGCAGTTCTGTGTAGTTGATGCGGGGAAGCTTGAAGTAGTGAACCGGCAGCACCAGACTACGGATCAAAATATTGTTTAGAAAACGGCAGATGAGATTTACAACTATTCAAAGACAAAGAGAATACATCAGTTACGTGCCTGCATTGTTGATTTACCAGTTTTTCGTCTTGCAGGCTAATACAAATCTGAGTGTTGGCATAGCGCCACCGAAGCTCATACTTGGGAGCGGAGTATGGGGTTATTTCGGAGACGAAGACGGGATCCGCCAACAGCTAGCCGAGGCCGCCAGAGATGGGGTCCGTGAGATCGATTCTAGAGCCCACCATCCCTGTAGCAGGCTAGGCCTCGCCAAATTTATGCTAAAAAAGATGGGGTTTGAAAAGCAAGGTTTTATTGTCGATTCGAAGGCCCTCTTCACAAATAGGGAAAATGACTGTCTTACGGCTGAAGCTGTCAAGAGCTCTATTGACAAGACCGTGGCTAGTCTGAAGGCTCAGAGAGTAGATTGGCAGTGGTCTTGTCGTTCATGAATATATTCTAATCGCAGCGGAATGATACCTAGCTGCCTGTTTATTATGCCTTAGCGCCGAACCTATCCCCGATAAACCTACGGTAGGTACCTACACTGCTCACAACTTCACCCTACTAGTAATCCTTATTGGTACTATGGTGTGAAAATAGAATATAGATCATCTGACATTAACCTCCATTACTTAAGCACTCAGGTTCCTTCTTTACACCGATGCCATATTTCCATGGCCCTTCGTTCTCGCAGACATCTCCATTGCCACGACATTCATTCCACCACGGGTTGAATAGGGACTTTTCTCACGGAGCCGGGCACCGAAGGAGTACAGGAAAATAGGAAGGGGGACAAAAGCGGCTAGAATGATACCGAAGGTGCCGAACGCCCACTTCCCCCCGAGGTGGGTGATCATGTCGAGAATGAAGATGGGGATGACGCCCGCGGCAGCCAGTCTGAAGCAAGCCGCCGCAGTAAGCGCCGAGAGCGTGCCCTGCGGCGGGTACGCGTCGAAGAGATAGGAGATGTAAGAGATGACGACCATCGCGCTGCCCCAGACGTAGAATGCCGTGCCCAGAATAGGGGTGTAGTAGCTATGGCCCGGATCGGCAGTGTAGCCGACCCAGAAGAGCGAGGCGACTAGCAAAAGAGAGCCGAATATAGCCCCGATAAGACGCGTTTCGATTGCCGGCGCCATGTCGCCGGCCTTGGCCCGATTGGAGCGGATCACTAGAGCCTCGATCAAGCAGCAGCTAGCCAGCGCCAACGCCGACCCTCCGAGGACTGAGATGAAGGCGAGCCCGGCCATTTCCACCCCGAAGTCATACGCCATTCCAAGCGCGGCAGGCACGGATATGAACCATTGAAAGGTGACGGCGAAGTTCAGGCCGAGATGCAGACTGGAGAGTATGACGATGGGCTCGGTCACCAGCATCTTGAGGGGCGAGAATACCGTCAACCGAGCCATCTGAGAGATGGTGACGCCGCTTGGCGCATCTGGCAGCTTGATGTTGCTCCTTTGGTAGCGGATCCTCTCACGCAAGATCGCCCGTCCGTAGGTCTCCGGCATGGCGCAGCCGAAAGCGAGGGCGACGGTGCCGAAAAGGAGAGTGACCCACGAGAGCCATGGAACACCTTTGGCCGCGACGACGAACCCGCCAATAATGGGACCTGTGATAATTATCACCTGTAAGCGCGCTGGTTTATTTGGGCATGATAGACGTAAAAATAATGGGGATAGAAGGATGATTAATAATTACCGAAAGCAGCTCCCCAATAAGACGCGAGCGTCAGGAAAGAGTAGTACGTGACTGTCGTCTCGGCCGACCAGATGTCTGCAAAGGTGCCTTCGATGAGCACGACGCAGGGTCCGCCGAATAGCCCGGCTAGAAAGCGGAATGCGAGAAGCGTGGAGTAATTCGACGCAAGCCCGATCACGACGACTGCGAGCAGGTATAGGAGGAGGCTTGCGACGTATATAGGTTGGCGGCCGAACTTCTCGCTGAGATGAGGCGTGTATACGGGGGCAAAGAAGACGCCGAGGAACGGGAGCGTAAACCCGAGGTTGGCAATGTACTGCGAGACGCCGAGCGCCGTCTTGATATCTGGTATCGCGGCGGTGTATGTGGTTGTACCGTAGAGGCTTTATGTGTTGTAATGTCAGCTTGTAATAGATGACGCTTTCAACTTGTTATGTGTATATACTGTGTGTGTGTGTGTGTGTGTGTGTGTGTGTGTGTGTGTGTGTCGCGGAAGGTTGACTTACACAACAAAGGCAAACGAGAACGATACAAAGGAAGTGTAGCACTTTTTCCACAATGGCCACATCATGGGACTATCAGGATCCATCGGCGAAAGGTTGTGTCCACTGTTGGCTGGTGGCATGTCGTTCGACGTGCTCATCTGGGAGGTATGACCGTCGCCAGAGAGGAGCATGTTGTCCATTGATGTAGACTCCATAATTGTCTATCTTGGATAGACACTGAGGTTTCAATTAAATTCAATGATAATGTGAGGGATGAGATGTCTACTGAGCAACTTAGGAAGGGGATCGACTAGGGAAGCGCGGTTTCTTTATATCCAACCCCCAGGGCGCCGCCGTCCCCTTCAATCTGGGCGTGGTGATATATGACATTGTTTGTAAATCAATAAGTTCTCGAATATCGAGCCAGGGCTGAGACTGTCATTACGGAATCGCAGTTCATGATCTGCAGTCATAATTACGGACTCGAGTAGACGTTGAGGTGGTTTGGAATCAAGATGGCGGCTGTGCATTCACGTTGTTATCTTGTATCCAGCTAGCTACAGTCGTCGAGGGCAGTCGAGGGCAATCGAGGGCAGAACTGGCTCCTGATTTTCGGAGAGGTTGAAAGTTAGGAGCAAATGTTTCCAAACTCTAAAGGGCCAAGACGGGGTTATCCCACAACCATTATTGGATTGAACTGTATTGATCCGCAGTTGGCGTTTCTGAGCCGGACATTGGTTTGGAATCATTTTGCTGCGTTTACTAGGGTTCATGAATAGTCTTTCCCCTGTCTTTTTACGACACTACCAGTAGTCCATAGCTCGGAACTAATAGCTCTGATTGGCTAGGACACTGCCGGCGGAATTTGGAATTAGGGGCCTATAGTTTAGATTAGACAGACCCGGCACTCTTGTTAGATTGAGGCTATCGGCGCCGGCGTGGCTGAAATAGTGGCTGAATAATTTGCGAGTAAGGTAAAGGGGGTGGCTTAGGTACTTTAGGACACTGCAGTAAAGAGGATGCCCTGGCATAGCCTCACTTATACCTTATACGTATCTGCACATAGAACCAATACTGTAAGTCTATAACACATAAATCACATACCTACACAATAAAGACAACATACACCCTTATATGCAGACCTAGCCTGTAAACCAAAACAGCTTCGTTGGCCCAAAGGCATTTATGCAGAAAGGGTGTCGAGTCTATGCACGCTGATGTCAGCTTTAGCCAGCAGCGAATCCTTCTAGGACGCCAAGATGCTCACCAAGCCAAGGTAATTGGAGTTGCCATTATCATAGCTGCTTGATCTCGTCGTGCTGCGCATTTATTTCACCGACCAGATAGCTTTCGAGTGAAGAAACATGTGGTCTTCCGGCCTACTAGCTCTCAGTTCGTGGTGGTGTATTGCAGCTGCACTTCCCACTGCCACGACCGGGACGCCGTCGCTGCTAGACACCTCCATCACCGAGCTAGGCGCACTCCTGGACGCCGGCGACTTCACCAGCCACGATCTCGTCAAGCTCTACATTGAGCGCGTCGGCGAAGTCAACGCCGACCTCAACGCCGTCATCGAGCTCGACCCCGGCGCCCTCGGCATCGCAAAGCAGCTTGACCGAGAGCGCGCGGCTGGGAAAGCGAGGGGCCCTCTCCACGGGATCCCGCTCCTCGTCAAAGACAACTTCGCCACCCTCGACGCGACGCTGACGGGGTCCGGCAGCGTGTGTCTCGCGCACGCGATCCCCACGAAGGAGGCCACGGTGATCGCCAAGCTGCGCGCCGCGGGCGCGATTATCCTGGGCAAGCTGAATCTCAGCGAGTTCGCCGGCGTCCGCGGCACCGCGGCCGCGCCGGGATGGAGTCCGCGCGGCGGGCAGACCTTCGGCGCCTACGTGCGGCACCAGACAGCCTGCGCGTCGTCGAGCGGGTCCGGCGTCGCGGCCTCGGTCGGACTCGCGGCCGGGACGCTCGGCACCGAGACGGCGGGGAGCATCACCTGTCCGGCCATGTACAACAACGTCGTCGGGGTCAAGCCGACGTTAGGACTGACTTCGAGGTTTGGTGTGGTGCCCATCACGCCCCGTCAAGACTCCACGGGCCCGCTTACCCAGAATGTTGAGGATGCGGCTATCATTTTAGACGCCATGGCGGGCAAGGACCCAAATGATAATTACACCTCAGCACAGCCCTGGCATCATTCCCCCCCGCGCTTCTCCGCGGGACTGACGCCGTCGGGATTGAAAGGGGCGCGCATCGGCGTAGTTTGGACAGGTGAAGACCTACCCGTCTCAGCACACACTGTCAACGTGGCGCATATCAAACCCGTCTTCGACCGCGCCGTGACCGATCTCCAGAGAGCGGGCGCCACGGTTCTCCCGGTGACACTAGATACCCAGGGCCGATCGCTGCAGACCGCCCTCGAGACGCTGGGCGCCAACGCCTCGTTGTACCAGTCGGCCGATTTCAAGGCTGCTCTGCCGAGATACCTGGAAAACACATATTCGCGCGACGGCATCGTCCTGCGCGATGTGTCAGACGTTCTGAAGTGCCTCGAGACGGACCCGAGAGAACGCGCCGCCACGATAGGCCTCTCGGACTGGGAAACCATTGCCCAGCTCAACACGACGGCCGGCAGTCTCGAAGCGTGGAACGCGTACGTCGAGGTGTCAACGATCACCCGGAACTTATTCCTCGAGCCGATCGCGGACCTCGGCTTGGACGCCCTCGTCATGCTGCCAGAGATAGCCCTCGTAATCGGCGCGGTGCCAGGGTTTCCCATCGTGACCGTGCCCAGTAAGTAATTAATCCATCATTTATACGGGCGACACCCCTCCTCCGCGCGGTTTCATATACCGCCCCCATTTTCCTGACAACAATATACACGCTTGCTTACACATGACAAAAAGTGGGCGTCCTCGGACCACAGGCACAGACAGTCTGGGGCCACCAAAACACGACTATAACTACGGGGCCGGGCATCCCCCTCGGTCTCAGCTTCACGGCCGGCCAATGGACCGACCAGAAGCTTATACGGTATGCCTACGCGTACGAAAAGGCGTCGCAACGGCGGAGGGAGCTTATCCCTGTAATTAAACCCAAGGTGGACTTAAATAGCTTGCTTCACCGACAGGGCTTATGGAATGAATTATAACGAGCGCATTTAAAAGACGAAGATTTTATCGGTGGTTTTTATATCAGGATATCTCTCTCCTTATTAACCGTCACAATGGCTGAAGGCGAATGAAAGTCGACAGACGTACATGGAATGTGTCAGAGGTAGATAGATGGTCCAGGGTCGATACCGAAAACGAGGCGCCTTTCGGCCACGAGGGCGCTTAGCCTGCTTCAAACCTACGTCGCGAGATGAAACGCAGATGGGGGGCTGCTAGTCAGCGATTCAGACTTGATAACCGGTGTGTGAGGGGTGGTGGTGGTGGTGGTTTTTTTTGCCCTTTGCGGCGCTTACATCATTAGCCTGCTTCCGAACCCATGCTGCTCGGCATTTCTGAATGGCATATAGAATGAAGAAGCATCATCCATGACTTTTATGCTTAAATGAAAGGACTCATGGGCACTGGCAGGCCCGTGGTAGGTTAGGGGGCGTGTGCACAAAACGACCGTCTTAAATTTCGAGGTGTCCATATTATCACATGCCTCAGCTCCTGCAGTATCATAGTGACGACGAAGCGTGTCCACCACATTCGCCCAGGGGGAAGGATAATACCGAGGAACGGGCTTGATGCAGCATTTGTATCATAGAAGACGCATACGTCTCTCCCGAGTGGCTCATCTGGTACTGGGCGCGAGAGCAATGCAAGAGAAAACGTGGAAGATCGGCTCCAGATTCCCTCTGGATCTCGAAGAGACGCTTGATGTCAAGCTACAACGCACGCTCACTAAAGACATCCCCGTCTTCAGCCAGCGGACCCCTGTCCAACGGGCCTCTTCTTGAGCCCTCCAACTCCCGCAGATGACCGTCGCAAGCCTTGACCAAAGACACAAAATGGTTCAAACTAGTCTCGTTACGATGGAGGGCCGCCGTGTCATCCTTCAGCGCCGCGGCCTCGCTCGGCTGATAGAGAGCCTCGTTCTCGTTCAGGAGCTGGGCTCTCTTTTCCATGCCGAGCGGAAATGGTCTGGCCCAAAAACGAGGCTAGGTCGCTTCCGGGCACGACCAACTCCGACGGCAGGCCGTTGGCGACGCAGTGCAGAAGGCCAATGAGACCGCAGCCGTGAATCACGGTCTGCTGAAACCAGAGAACAGGCTCCTCGGGTCCGGCACCGGCGTGCCAGTCGCGAGAGGCATCCTCTGCGTCGCGGCTCTTCCGCCAGACGCCCTACATAGGGATAGTGGTAATAAGAGCGAAGACGGGACGAGGCACCATGGCCCATCATGTCGGGGTCGTCCAGAGAATAGATGTCATAGAACTCCAGGGCCTCGGAAACCATCGATTCGGCGGGCGAGATCATTCATGACCTCCGGGTTGTTCTCTGCACGGGTCGACGGAAAGAAAGGAGGAATCAGGCTGATTGATTACCCAGTATCGTGAAGACTCTCATGTACTCGCGCGACAGGGACGACGTGATGTCGCCGTGGTCGGCTGGTTCGGCATAGTAGCTTGTAGCTTGTAGCTAGTCGGTACCGCAGCAGAACGGACTATGTCGCAGGTTGGTTAATAGTTATAGGATATGACGACTGGCCCAGAGGCGGAACGGAGGGAGGCCGACGAGACTTTTGGGTGATTGATGACGAAGCGCAGGAACAAGGCCAGCCGGTGACAACATGTGCAGAATGTGCAGCAATAGGAGAGTAGAAGTGACTACGTATACCTACAATAGATGGTTCTCCAATAAGTCGAACCTCTCACACCGGACGTAGAGGTGTGGTCAAAAACTATCACGCTCCCACAGCTTGGACTCACCCTGAATACTAGGACAAACCATATGAGACAATGACACACGACAATTACCACACCGCAATCCACGCCAAGGTAGCCGGAACCCAGAATCTCCATACCGCCGCACTCGAAGAACAGAGCACCCCTCTCGATTTCTTTTTGCCATGCTCTCTAGTATTTCTAGTATTGTCGGCAACAAGGGTCAAGCCAACCATGTCGCAGCGAACTCGTTTTTGGACGCTTTCTCCAGCTACCGCCTCGCCCACGGTTTGGCCGCTTATACCGCCAGTCTAGGCGTCATCCAGGACGTCAGGTATGTGGCAGAGGAAGGCGGCGGCCTTGAGGCTCGTTTCGATAAGCGGCAGTGGACACCTGTTGATGGGAAAATGCTGCGCCGGATTCTAAATTATTCCATATTCCAGCAAGTCGGCCAGCCATGGAACGCTCAGAGCAGGTCCCAGTTCATCACGGGTCTCGCGTACCCCCCGACTGCGGAGGGTTCCGACATGGCCGACGAGCAGCGGTTCGGCTTTCTCTCCGGGGCCCATGCCCATGGCAGCGATACCATCATAGACGGCGATGACACCGATGCTAGCGACCAAATTGCGCAGGCCATCAAGGCGTTCGGCGTGATGCATAGTTCGGGCGCTGAACCCGCCGCTCTAGCCAAAGCGGCTCTGGGCCTGCTCACTAGCCAGATCACCAAGATCTCCGCCTCGAGACTGAGATGGAGCCCGGCAGGCCTTTGATAGCCTATCGTCTGGGTTCCCTCTCAGCCGTAGAGCTCCGGGGCTGGGTGCGCCAAAAACTAGGTGCCGAGATGAGTACTTTGCACATCACAAATGCAGGCTCGCTTATAGTGCTGAGCGAGAAGTTGGTGTCGAAGTTACCAACATTAGGGAAATAGGGTGCCTAAGGTAGTTTGCACCCTCGAGACCCTGCCATTTGATCTCTGAGATCGATGACACGGTTCGTGAACTGACCGAGTCAATGCCTTCTCATGCCATGTCGAGATAGCCAATAAGGAAAGAATCATGGTCTGTGCTCTCCCAAGCCAACTGTGGTCAGACGCGTGTTATTCCAGTACGAAGTAGGCTTGGCGTAATTACGGGCATAGCGGAAGACTCTCCATTCATTTCCCAACAAGGTAAAAGAGCTGTTGTAGTGTAAGAAGACATTCCCGTCTCGCCACATCTTCTGTCTCGTCTGTCTCATCCAAACGTCAAGCAATCCTTTCATCATGGCACCCAGAAGAGGCGTCAAGCGAGCCCTAAGCAAATCCGATGCAGAAGAACACGAGCGGAGTCCCAAGCAGACGAAACTGTCGCAATTCACAGGCTTCGACGAGGTGGAAGTCCGGCCAGTCAAGGCCAGGGCATCTCGTACATCGGCATCGAAGAAGACGCCTGCCCATAAGCTATATAAAGACACGATCAATACCATCGATAAAACATTCAAGCAAATGGTCAAGAATTACAAACCGAACCCCAACGGTTGGTACGGTATTGTAAGCGAGACGTCCAAATAAATTTGGGGGTCAGTGCTGATGAATCTCTCTCTATAATTAGACATCGGACGATTTTTCCAAGGCAATGGCCCGTCACTTAAGCGACGTGGAGAAATTGAAAGACGACAGCCCTTCATTAGCCTTCAATCTCCTAGTGGATCTTGGTGAGCACGCCTATGGGGACCTAGAAGCCTGCGTCAAGTCAAGCGGCTTTGGCGACACAGAAGAACCGTTCAAGGAGATGGATCAGCTCCTCTCCGAGATTATCGCAGCGCGGCGAGAAGAGGAACGGACGGCAGCTCAAGTTGCTGGAATCGAGTCGAAGAACGACACTACGACAGAGACATACAAATTCAAGGCGTCTCGGGCTGATCTCGGCTGCGAGGAAAAAAGTCTGCGAGATCTTATCGGCCCCAAGCATCCTAACAAGCAGCTGCGACGCAAGCTAGACATTGCGCGCCTCGCTGACCTACAAACCATGTTCAGCACTCGCAGGGAGAGGCGAGCGACGACGGAGGACTGGGCAGGCAATGCGCTTAACGACCTGGCAGAAACACGGGCGCGCATAGAGCAATACGGAATCGGCGAACATTACTTCCGTGAGAGTATCAACCTTTTGGCTGCGGCCAAGGGAGTCGAGCCGCCGCCGATCGAATATGACAGACCCAACCGGTCTAAGCTGGGACGACGAGTAGAATCTTGATAGGATGATAGTCCCTACTATAGACGGGACTAAACTTCGGTCGTCGACTTTGGCCGGTTCATCATCGAGAAAATTCTGCCTCATATCTTCCAGATGGATGTCAATGCCCTCAGGCATGTCAACATTCTGCGCACAGAGAAAGCATCGGAGAGTCTAGGCTGCCTAATAGGGATATCATTATAGGCTACCTGTCTTTAAAAATTGAAAACGCGTTAATGATCCAATTCGAGATGTCGATTGGATCGCTGGGTCCGGGATTGATTCATTGAGGAGAGTAATAAGTATAGTGTTTGTTAATAAAGTAGAGAATGCTACTTCGAAGTTTTTGTAGCTGCAGTGACAATCCTTTTTTTCAAGGAACGATGTTTGGATCTTGGAGAAATGCTATGGATGTGACGTACGAAGTACCTAGGTTAGATACTTCGGGAGAGTACTTCGCTTCGTAGGTAGGTACCTTAGGTACCTGCCCGGTCGGTTCCTGTACTCTACATAGGTACATGTACCCGCTTACTTACCTAAACAGCTCATTATCCGAGCTTTAACCCGCCTCAGGTACTTCATGTACATTGACCTCTCTCGAAGCCATCATCCGCAGCTCGCCGCCAACCTGAGCTCGATGAACTAAACAACCGACCTCATCATCCGCCCAATTGACCTGCACACAACGCAGATGGCGTCGCTCTACCGCATCGCAGGCTGCGGCGCCAGGCGCCTGTGCCTCGCAAGACCCCACATACGCGCCTTTTCGGGCACGGCGCTGCGGAGGGCCTCCGAGATCCCCAGAGACGTCCCTCACAGCAGAGACATCCCCCAACGAACGACGCTCCAGCCCGTCGACGCCAACTTCGCCCATCCCTCAGACCCTTACGGCGTCGAGCGCCTGCAGGCCACCGAGGGCACCGCCGAGGCCTCGCGCGAGGGCAGCATCGCCGACCGCAAGGTCCGCCACTACACCGTCAACTTCGGCCCCCAGCATCCCGCCGCCCACGGCGTCTTGCGTCTTATTCTCGAGCTCAGCGGGGAGGAGATCGTCCGGGCCGATCCGCACGTCGGCCTCCTGCACCGCGGCACCGAGAAGCTGATCGAGTACAAGACCTATCTGCAGGCCCTGCCCTACTTCGACCGCCTGGACTACGTGTCGATGATGACCAACGAGCAGTGCTTCGCCCTCGCCGTCGAGAAGCTCTTGAACGTCGAGATCCCCGAGAGAGCCAAGTGGATCCGGACCCTGTTTGGCGAGATCACGCGCATCCTGAACCACCTCATGTCTGTCCTGTCCCACGCCATGGACGTTGGTGCGCTGACGCCTTTCTTGTGGGGTTTCGAGGAGCGAGAAAAGTTGATGGTATGTTTCATATGCCCGTCATGAGAGAGAGAGAGACAGACAGACAGAGACCTGCCTCGCCTTGCAGTGCCCCGCCCCATCATTCATTACACCGAAAATTACACCCGCACCTACACCCATCTGCGTGATATTCGGATCAAGCCGAGACTAACGCCGGACTTCGTGCTGCGTAGGAATTCTATGAGCGAGTTTCCGGAGCCCGTCTTCACGCCGCCTACGTCAGACCCGGTGGTGTCCACCAAGATATTCCCGTTGGCTTGCTCGATGACATCTATCAATGGGCCACCCAGTTCGGTGACCGCATCGATGAGACCGAAGAGATGCTTACGGATAATCGTATTTGGATTCAACGGTTGAAGGGTATCGGTGTTGTTCCCGCAACCGAAGCCCTGAACCTGTCCTTCACCGGCGTTATGTTGCGAGGATCTGGTGTTCCGTGGGATATCCGAAAGAGCCAGCCCTACGACGCCTATGACCAGGTCGAGTTTGATGTGCCCGTCGGTGTCAACGGCGATTGCTACGACCGGTACTTGTGCCGTATGGAGGAATTCCGACAGTCTCTGCGTATCATTCATCAGTGCCTAAATAAGATGCCCGCCGGCCCCGTTCGAGTTGAAGACTACAAGGTCTCGCCACCCCCGCGAACTGCCATGAAGGAGAACATGGAGGCTCTCATCCACCACTTCCTGCTTTACACCAAGGGTTATGCCGTGCCACCCGGAGAGACGTACTCGGCCATTGAGGCCCCCAAAGGAGAAATGGGTGTGTATCTCGTCAGTGACGGCAGCGAGCGGCCGTACCGATGCTCCATCCGAGCGCCCGGTTTTGCTCATTTAGGCGGCTTTGACCACGTCTCAAGAGGTCATCTTTTGGCAGACGCCGTAGCCGTAATCGGTACTATGGACCTGGTGTTTGGTAAGTTCAATCTATCTAAATATCCTGACAAGAAAAATCGCTGACGGTTCTCGGCAGGTGAGGTTGATAGGTGATTTGGATAAAAAGAGTATGCCGGATCCAATAGACTTTAAACGCATTTATACTCGCAATTTTTCCCTTTCCTATCAGACGAACTAGGGGCGAGAGGCGCATTGTCTGAAGGGTGTTTTCGAGATGCGCACGCCCTAGAAACTGTAGACAACTCAAGGGATGTCGACCACGAGGTGTCTGATGAATAAATACATGCACATATAATCACTTCATCTTTTCCCAGGGCGTCTGTTAAGTTTCAAGTTGAGGTGGACAGAGCTAAATCTAACGCGCTCACATTGAGATGTGATTGGGCAGCTAACGAACAATCAAATATCCCGAGAGGCTAAGTGTACATTGATTAGGAGGTAACAGAGTCATCTTTCAAGGACGAAGTGTAAGGTATGCCACTATTCAGTGAGAGCGATGTACTTAGTGATTGTCGTGCCAGCCGGGAGTGCTCTCCTTAGCCCGGCACCGGCAAGTGGGAATAAGAAGTCAAGAGCCGTTGCACTGGTTGGTATTCGATGCAAATCATGCTTGTCAAACATCACTCCCGTCTCAATGGCTGATTACTTGGTTATTGGCCAATTTGCTTGAGATCTACTGAGTGCATCGATTGTGTATCTCAGTCGGAACGAAACGATGAAATCAAATGAATTGAATATCAACTCAAACGCAAGTCATCTTCGGCCTAATCGTATCGGAGGCGAATTACCTGCCGATTCTGGATACCTAGCTAGATATCTATCGAGTCCGAGAAGAAACGAGAGGCAAAGCAGAGAAATAGATTAATTAATTACGTGGTTAATCAACCCGCTCCCGGCTTCGCTTTCCTCATTTCCCTCTTCTTTCTTCAGCAAGGAAAAAAAAAATAACTTGAAAAAGAAAGAAAAAATATTTAGTGCGTCATCCTCGTCCGTGATCGTTTCGTCATTCGTTATCGCGTCTATGTCGAGACCCTTTGATCGGTTTTAACAGGGCATTATTAGATCGATCAATAGTTTTATCGCTCGCAATATTTCTTTTTTATTTCCCCTCTTTCCCTGTCTACCTAGATAGATAGATCCTCGGTGATATGCTTGCTTCATAGATGCTCGTGGATCGGCATGGCCATCACAACATCCATCCAGGCTCTTCACAGGCCCAGCCCAGTCGTCCGTCGTTAATATCGAGAGATGTAGTGTTGCGCATAATATCGTGAAATCGTGAAACGCAGAAAAATGTAAAATAGCAGAAAAGTCGGATAGGGTTTCGTTCGGTTAGGGAGTCCCGTCCTTCGTTCCCTCGATTAATGAATGAAATTGATGATTTTTTTTTTTCCTTTCTCGGTTTTCTTGTACCCGCCCTTTTCCTAACCTCGAGGTGGTGCTAATCATGGTGCATAGATGGATGTGCACCTTCTGTCGGGATTCGATAGTATCCTCTTGTCAGCAACGAGGTCTAACATGTGATATGATAAGAAGAGGAGAAAGGAGTCCGAATGATAAAGTCGAAGTAGCACAAGCCCCCAGGGCGGTAGGGTGATGCTGGAGTTATGTAATCGTCAAGCCTCCTATAGGTGGTACGCCCTGCGTAGATAATGGTAGAGGCCATAAGCTAGTGCCCCGTGAGATGTTCGCTTTTCCCATGCTTTCCCACTCCCTTCCTCGTGAATTGCTGTATTATAATTTTTTTGTTTTTCGTTTCTCTGTCTCTTTTTATGCCGGTTGCTGTTGTCTCGGACTACCCGTTTTTCGAAACATCGATGCAAGCGCAACAGTCTAGGGCACCGCCGTAATGACATTTAGAGGGTCGGTAAATCGTGTCCGCATGCTTGGGTAGCTAGTCTGGGTGATTCAATCGCCAGGTTCGCGATGATACGAAGCACACTCTCGTGATCGTCGGAGGAGAGACCCTTAAAACTCGGACGACAGCCGACGTCTCCTGACGGGCGAGTTTCGAAAGTTGAGCGAGCAATTCTCCCAGTCCCCGGCGTGTGATTCTCCCTCAGGGCCGGCGCCAATAGGAAAGCCGGCAATTGTGACTTGCGGCTGCTGGAATTCGACAATTGAGGGGGGCTCGGTCTGTTCGGTCGAGCCACATGCAACTAGATTGTCGGCCACAGGAAGGCTATTATTCGTACCCGGGTAGTGGACAGTCTGGATGTCTACCGGACGCCCTCCGTAGGTCGAGGCATCAGGTCTTACAGGTCCTAGTATGCTGTCCGTGAGATAGCCCGGAGGGCCATTCAGAGCCCAACGTGCAACATGGCCCGCAGGAGCTGCTCGGTCGTCTCCGGATGAGCTACGCATGTGGTGGGTAGAGTCGGGCGTAGGGCCATTACCCTCATCTACTGAACAGTATTAGTTGGGGATAGCCTTAATTATCGTAAGGAGCCACTGGTGTTAACTAAGGTAATTACCTTGGTCGTTCTCGACGTCGTAGGGCTGGTACCGCTCAAAGCTTACGGGGCACTTGCACCTACCGGTCTCGTGGAGTTCTGCGTGGTCCTTGGTCCACTCGGCTGCGTATAGACTCGGGAGCCGGACCGAGACTTCGACATGCCCGTCTACATAGTTTTCCTGGAATAGCGGCAACGACGTGCCTCCTCCATATTGTGTCGGTTGGCTGTTGCGACCGGTGTTGCCCATCGAAGGGACTCCTCCTCGTCCGTAGAAAGCAGGGCCTGCAGTCGAAGTGCCAACACCGGGGGCGGTCTCGGTATAATATCCGCCAGTTGTTGTCGACGTCCGCTGGACAAATCGCGGCCCCTGCATGGCTGGGAATTTCACATCGCATCCACAGGCTCCGCGCTCATGCATCCAACGATGCTCGTACTCTGCAATATCAACTCGCCTGCCGTGGATGATCCGGCTGCATGGATAACACATGGTCGAGGCGAGGAAGGGGCGGGTGGCCGGGATTGAACAGCACGGGTTGGTATGCTGAAACGTGGTCAGAGGGCATGTGCGATTAACTCCTATCGAGTTATGCCCGCATTGGTAGCCGAGATACTCGACGAAGCACATCTTGAGTGGTAGGTAAATTAGAGTGGCTTGCCTTGTGGAAGATTGGTTGCTCTTGCTGGCCGGTAACAGTGGTGCTAGGTAAGTAGTAGCTGACAGTTTGATTGGGATAAATATTAAGGTGCAGGTGGGTGTGGGTGCAAAGTGCAAAGGGTATATGGAATATGGAATATTGGATGTGGGAAGCCAGCAATGTAGTGAATGAAGATGGGACAGATGTTTGCCTGGCGAGCTACAAGGAGACGCTGACACTCCTCATGTAGATTCTTTAGGCAAGCTAAATAATCGCCTCCGGCATCAGCACGCACAAGGGAAAAGATACGCAAGGGGTTCTTGACAACTTCTGTGCAATGTATTGAGATGTATCAGGGTTGCAGTCCAGAGCGTTTTCACAGCAGTGCTATGTTGGACAAGGGAATGCGGCCTGAAATAGATTCTCGTGATTGGAAGGGAATATCCACCATGAGTTGGGCAGAAAGCTCCTGACCAGCTAGCTGCCTGGATGGTGAGCGGCTATTTCAAGGGACGTGCTTAGCCAGAAGGGAACCTCTCCTAGTAGTCGGATGACCTTGGTTGGTCCTTGGGGGTTTGGTTTACTTTGTTGGGTTGGTGGACGTGGCCCGAGCAATCATTCCTCGCCCGCACCGTGCTGCACGAGAGCAACAAATGGCCTCTGCTTAATATCTCACTTGCATATGATGTTGGGCACCAGTTGCCTCTAGCAGCTTGACATGGTCATTAGCTCGACTGTGTGTTCTAGGTGGTTTTGGGATAGGAAAGCAGGTCATCTCGCGATTTGGGCAGACAGCTCTTGTGTCTGTTCCGAAGCATTCGAGGGCTAGCTACTTAGCATTTACCCAAGAAGCCGAAGCGGGCAATCAGTACTATGGACGTGGATGGCCACTGGTGGAAGCCGGTAGTGACAGACCTATCCCAGGACCCAAGGCCATCTTGGTCAGTAAATAACAACTCCTTACACCTAGTGCAGCCCAAACTATGTTGACTGCCTTGGCCAAGTCCATTGGCTGGCGACCTTGTGTGTCCATTGCCACGGTAGTAAAGCAGTGTTAGTCACACCCAATCAACTACCAAGCTAGGCCTGCTCATCGTTGAGAGTGTGGCTGTGATTGGGAACGTACATGCATGGCTCATGACCGCTTAACCGCCTTACATAGGTAGATGGTAGGTATGTATATTTATATGGCAAGTAATTACACAGAGTCCAGTGGTGGACTAGAATCACCTAATAGATGATTGAGACCTCTGGAATGAGATATAACACATCGGATCTCCCTTCCCCTTACTCTTTTCTCTCATCACGCTATAGCATCGCTGGTAATCCTAAGCCCCTTTTAGGTCATGTGTTCCGTGATTCTACTAATTAGTTAGCGACATAGCTCTCATGGAATAGGGGATTCGGCCAGAGATCATTTCAATCAAGAGGAAGAAAGCATTGCTACATTTGTTGGGATGCTGCTGTGTTTTTACGTGGGGAAAGGGAGTAAGCAGTGGGAGTGGTTTCTTGCTCTCGCTGCTACTATAGGAGGTATGCACAACAGGACTCGGGCTCTGAAAATACGGTAACAGGCGCAAACATGGTAGCACCGAGGCCGGCCCGATAACCAACACGTGGAGGAATTCAAAATGTAAGTATACTGGATATCGGATGAAATAAATATATTAATCTGAGGGCGACCTCCAGTGATGTCAAAGATACGCACCCGAATCCTTGGGCCGCCTTTTTGGGAAAAAAAGCCAAGTGGGCCACCCAGAGGATGCTATAATGTTTAGAGAGAGTGACCAGTTTTCCTGCGGCGTGGTTGGTGTAATAGAGAGTGATTGTGCTGCTACAATATTGTGTAATACGGTCAACAGTTGTTTGTATTTCTTTCCGCCTTGGCTGCATGCAATATGAGCCTTGGTTCTCATTGGCGCTGTTATTTAATAGTTTACTGTGATACTAGTGCTGATATTATGTCTGTTCATAAATACATGTGCCTTGACATTCGTACAAAATTTGCCAGAATAATGTACCAGTGACCACCCAGATTACATCTTAGGCAACATCCTCTATCATTATAAACCCAGCGTGGAAATCGGGAGGATACCCCTTTGTTCGATCTCATGTAATGATATGGTTGAAGAATGAAAAATAAAGAGAAAAAAAAACAGCAAAAAAGCTCAGGCCCAGAATCGAAATCCTGACCTTACGAAAAACCACACCTTCAGTAACTTCCAGTTGTCAAGTACGGGTGCCGCCACTTCCCGCTCCAATTCGGACAGTCACCTTTGCGGTTGTTTCATAGCCTCTGAGTCACCCAGGGATACGTCCTTTTTGCGGGGTCGGCCTTTGTTGGAAACTCGACTGCTTTTTTTAACTTATAAGGTTCCTGTTCGATCCTTTGATCTTATTGGCCGGGAGTTTGAGTTGTTGGCCAACGCTATGTTTACTACTATGCTATGGCAATGACACAATTGTAGTTTCAATTTCTTTTTTAAAAAAGAAAGAATTATTGCTTCACCTAATCACCAATAATCTGCAAATCAACATCTATGTTCTAAAGTAATCTCAATGAGCCTAATAACAATTCAACACAAAGATTAACAAGTACATAATCTGTGATTATCACATTGCAATCAGCTCACAAGGAGTTGGAGAGTCTATTTTGCCCATCCAAGATAGTGAAGATCCTTCTCACTTTGGCAGGGACGAAGCTAGTAAATTGGAAGATCACATGCAGTCAATTTGACACTACCATTACCAGTGTTTGTAAATAGAAGCAAGGCTAAAATCTAACCCAAAGCCAGTAGGTTCAATCTGGCCATATTTTGCAAGCTGTCTACAGTTTTCACTGCCAAAGGAAAGGCTTATCGTAATGCCTATATGGTGAAAAGAGCAGCACAAAGAAGAAAAAGAGAGCATATGTCTGTTTATTATACTATGTTTTTGCGCATATAGTGAGTGGGATTGGTTTTTGTAATCAGCTTTCTTTAGACTATCGCAGATATAGGAGCCGTTACTGTATAACACAATACTACAGTGTCCCAGCCGTCCCAGGAGGTGATCCAATAATATTGCGCTATGGGTCGAGTGAATGCGTGTACCTTAACTACCTGTAAACTGTTGTGGAATAGTTACCTAGTAGGTACGCTAAATTGAGATCCTAGGTGCAACTTTCCTGAGCTGTTCAAAAGTTGCGAGGGAAGATGCTCACCCCCTCCAAGCAGTCTACAAGTCAGTGGCCGCCGTTTGGGAGAAAGAATTGCTATAGGTACTCTGCGGTCAAACACATCTATATGAAGTTCCTGGAGAGGCTGGTCTTGCCAATCGCCTATTTGTCTGTGCTGAGGGTTAAGCCCTAGCTTGAGCTGCCATGTTTTTCCCGCAATGCGAAGCAACCAAGAGATGCAGCAATAATAGTCCAATTGGTGTTCAGGGGAGACGTAGTCGCCCTCAATACCATAAGAAACTATCAAGACACGTTAAGTACCTAAGCTATAGGGATCTCGAATCTACGCCGGTTCCGCCATCCTTTTCAGGGCCTCTGCGCACCGCCCCAGCAAAACCTCCTCATCCTCTAGGCCAACAGAAATGCGAATTTGCTGTGGCTTCAGCCCGTACGCAGCGTGAAGCTCAGGGTCGTCTTTACCGTAAACCACTACAACAGTCAGGGTTAGTAATCGCGGATTTAAGCAGAGTTGCGCGTGCTTTTTCGAGTGTCTCGAAAGTAATCATCTAAGGCGACTTGTACGCCCAACGGAGCCTTTCTGCCTCCGAACGAGCCAAAACTAAGGCCAGAGAACCAGGACAATCACTCACTGAAGTTATACGGCATGGCGATCGTCAAATGGGCGCCAAGGTGGGGGCCCTGGAAAAGATTTACGGCATCGTAGAAGGCAGCGGCCCTCTCTACCGTTTCGAACTCGACGCTCAGCAGACACCCATACCCCGGCGCCGGGTATTCCGCCGCCGGCTTCCGCAAAAACGCCCCCAGATGGCCCGATCCAGGAGAATACGGCGGATACCACACCCGCGCGACGGGACTGGCAGGATCCAGGGCATGGGAATGGAAGTACGAGGCCAATGCGGCGGCGTTGCGGTTATGGATTGCACAACGTGCAAGATAGTCCTTGTTGTTCGACAATAGGTGTGCCGCGTCCCCGTCGAAGAGCTCGTTGTGGTAATGCGACGACACCGCTTGCTTCAGGGCTGGATATGCGCGCTCGCTGTTCGGATTCAGCACCATGGAGCCAGCCATGACGTCCGCGTACCCCGAGAATGCCTTTGTCAGCGATGTTACGACAACGTCTGCGGCGCTTAGGAGGTCTACGTTAGCAAAGGAGGCGCAGGTGTCGTCTGCTATGAGGAAGAAGTCATATTTGTCGGCCTGGGATACGCGTCAGTAGACCCTTTATTTTCCCCTTGATCTACTAGTCTTGTACATGGTAAAGCAATAGTACTAAGGTAAAGGAGATAACATACCAGCTGTCGCAGCCGCATCAAGTCCACGCTGACCAGGATAGGATTGCTCGGGAACTCCGTGAATACGTAGGCGCAGCTTCCCCCCTGACTAAGAAACTTCTCAAAATCGTCAATGTCGGACTCGCCCGCACGACCATAATGCCGGATGCCGCCCTCGCTCTCCGCAAACAGATGATACGTGCTATGGAAGACGGGGCCGAAGACGACCGTAGGACCGGCGCGCAACCGCTTGATTGCCTCGTGCAGCCTCGTGATGCCAGCCATGCCCGTCTGAAACAAGAACACGTCATCCTCGCCGACGCTCTTCTCATGCTCGCTGGCACAGGCGCGCATCACGAGACTAGCTATGCGCCCCCTTAACGCCCGGTGGCTGGGCCCCTCAGACAGGAACGTCGGCTCGGGCGCGCCGACGCCGTCGGGAAACTCCCCGACGTGAACCAGCGAGTCCGCGTGGGGGAGGAACGCCTCGGCCACGCGCGTGCTGAAACCCAGCCCGCCGTGGTGCCACTGGAAGATGGCGGCGTCGGCCTTGAGGCGCGGGAACGCGACTACGAAGAGCCGGACGCCGGCGAGGTCGACGACGTGGTAGCGGAGTTCCGAGGCGTCGAGACGCTTCTCCTTGCGCAGCTCGGACAGCGCGTGCGTCCGGTTCGAGGCCCACGCGTCCCGCGATACGAACGCGACGCACTTGTAGTCTTCGGGCAACGGGAGCTTCTGCGCTATGGTTTGGCAGAGCTGTCTTCCATCATCAGCCAGGATCACGTGCGGATGTGTACAAGATGGTTATGAATAGGCTATAATTCGTCACATGTATATGCAAGGGCGATAATAGCGAAGTTAACGCGAGAGAGCAATGTGGTCTGACTAGAAGAGACAATCACGGGCTGGCAACTCGATAATTAAGTACTCACAGTCGCCGAGAGTCCAAAAGGCACAAATCGGGGGTAGATCGACTTCAGCTGTCCAAGCAGGGACGCGTCCCGGTCGCGGAAGCGCTCTGCCGTCTTCCATCCCGGCATATGAGTCGTGATGGCGTGCGGCCCGTGTGGCGGTAAAGGCTGCCCGAGCTCGACGGCCGAAGGATCAACATTCGACAGCAACATTCTGTGGGCGTCTTCTCTGCTGCTAGTTGCTCTTTTACTTTTCAATCCCTAAGTACCAAGATGATTTTCGAGGATACACTATGTATGTCAATATGTGACTGGCCGGCGGAACCTTACTATAATTTACCTAATGGCTAAGAAGGCTACGCCTATCCATATAAAATCCTTACTTAATAGCTTCAACCTCCCTGCATGTTACGAGGTTAGTCAGTTGGGCTATCATTCTGCACTTGGTTCCACATCTAAAACGGAAAAAGAAAAAAGTTGACGGGTGAAACCTAAGGCCACATAGCAAGTGGAGTAGACTGTTTAACAAAGGCGATCAGATTCAATGATTCACTAATGATTCACGATTGGAACATATCGTGTCTGGCGCACCTGACACGCATACGTTAGTTATTGAGGTCGCAAAGAATCGAATGACGTGTTAGTCCCGGCTTACTAACAAGTCTCCCTCGAGCCTAACACCAACTGGGCTCAAAACTTGCCTATCGTAAGTGCGCAATTAACTGAATATCAGGTCGGTACATACAGGTAGGTAATGCCCCTCGGAACAAGGGGAGTTGAACAAAAGCGGGAACGGGTATGGACAGCATCAATGCTGATACGTTAGATAGCGAACGATGATGATGATAGCCTAGTCAAATCCCTTGGCTTCTGCCACGTATTTAGTATTTACAATTTAGATACATAGGAGTACAAACCAATTATCCAAACATCCACTCGATTAGTATGTGTCCTTACAGGTGATGGGGCAGACGCTCAGCCCAACCACTCGGCGCCAACGTATGAACCCTTCCTCGTCGAGGTTCACCACAGGTTCCTCTCCTTGCCTTCGAATGCAAAATTCAGTGCAACGCCGAGGAACAACGCACCACATAGGATACTCGGCCCCACCTTATCGTAGTACTTGATCACCTTGCGTTCGCGGATCCCCTTGCTTCTGTACAAGTAGATGCCAACAGAATAACAGAGCGCCAGCACAGCCAACAATGTGAAGACGCCAGCAGCTACGAACGCCAGCCGGGTTGGCTTCTCGCCGAAGTTGAGGAGCGTGACCGCAACCGCACCGACGTATATAGAAAACTCGAGCTACCATATCGTTTAGTTCACCGCCGTTCGGCTCGTATAGAGGAGAAGCAAACAAGATATTTAACTCACCCAGCCAAGAAATGTCCTCTCTGCAGCAAAATAGACCTTGGGCTCGACCCGGACAGGTACGTAGATTTTCTTTCCCTTAGGCGCTTTGAACCTCTTGCTCTGAATTTCCCGATTTCCAAAGAACATCTGGTTGCGATTGCTGCGTGGTACCGTCGTAGACCGGGGCCTAGGGGTAACAGCTTTGAGCACTTGTAGAGCACCACGGCCTGCTGCGCTCGCATGGCTCTGTGCTACCGTTGAATAGTATGTCCACCCTCCTATCCTTTTTGCTTCTTCAAGCCGGTCTTCTTCATCCGACTCATCATCGGAGTCATACAAGGGATAATCGACATTGGGAATTGGGCCCGACGTCGTCTGTCCCTCGATATCGCCGAGGACCAAAGCTCGTGCACCACGCGATAGACCATTATGACCAGTAGACGTGTTTGTCGAGATCTCGTGTTCGTCATCGACATCTGAGTCGTCGTCCTCATCGTCAGACGTAGTACCGCTCAGAGAATGATCCGGTCTCTGAATACCGAAGTTATGTGTGGCAGGTTTGCGAATATCCACATCCATCTGCGGCATCCAGTACGGAAGGAGCTTAATGCGGCTTGGAAATAGAGAGGCTGTGCCGTGTATAAACTTGGAGAATTTGGGCACGGCTTCCACGAGATGGCTGGATATCAGCTGTCGAACCCACTCTGGGGGTTCTTGACCATGCTGAGTCTGTAGTTTGACTTCGAGGACAGCATAGGGAAATCGCAGGACATCCTTGGGCGGTAATTGAGAGAAAGGCCAGTCAATACCTATGTCCATTCGTCTCCAATTGTCGCCAGAACGTCTAGCACCATCCAGGTTATCCTCACGCACCATGGTGAGCTCGGTGTCGAGAGAGATTCGTACTCGGGCATCCGCGGGAAGCTGGAAAGCCGTCCGGTTGTAGAAAGACCGACATACTGGTCTGTACCCATTTTTGAGGACCGAGTACTGGACCTCTCTGGCTAAACTCTCATCCTCAGCAATCGCTTTTTCGGATTTCTTTCCGTCCTTCCGAGCCTTCTCAAAGAGCGCCGTTGGAAGCAGGTCACCCCTCATATACGCATTCACGTTCTTCTCTTTCATCGAGAAGCGTGCCTTGACGGACTTCTCGCCGGTCCAGTCCTCGCGATGCGTCTTACGCTCGACGAATATGGTATCGTTTTGCATACCGCCATACCACCGGAGACGGATGGCCTCTGCGCCCTCCGTCTTCTTCAATCGCCCTTCGTACAGATCCCACCGATCCGTGTTGTCATAGTAAATTGAGGTAATGGCGGAATCGGCGGTCTCGAACTCTTTGCTCGCATTGAAGACCAGAACCGGTAGGTGCTTCAGGATGATGAGTTTGAGCTCGGTGACATTGTCTGGGTGTACCCAATATTTTGTGGTCTGGCGCACGAAGCTTCCCTGGCTCCCACCAGCCGCGCTGTCGCCCTTGACTGGGTTCCCACGGGTCCGGACATTGTTGTACATGTTAGAGAGTTTGACTACCTCGGCGTCGAAATCTTCGTTGTAGAAAGGTTTTTTCTTGAGGGCGGCGTCGAATGAGGGTCGGAGGTACCAATTCGTCACTTTCTGTACTTGTGTAAGCTTTGGTGATCCCGATGTTTCAGTCTCTGTGGTTGGGCGGCACGAACGTCATGTTTCTTGATGATCTTATAGAAGCCGGTGTAGTTCAGCTGGACATATTTGGCAAGGTCGTGGACATCGGCGATAATGTCGCTCAGGTCATCCTCGAGCAGGATGAACTCCTCCTCGGACGGTCCCTGCTCATTCAGACCTCGTTCTGTGGCCCTCGAGACGACCTCCTTGACCTCTCGCTCGCTGACGGCTATTCGACGCTGTATCTCGGATTGCTTGACCTTCGTCTTGGTGTACACCTTTTCGAGCTCGGCGTAGAGCCTCGCAATAAATGCTTGCTCATCTTCCTCGGCCCACCTATCGCTCTTCGGTTTCTTCGCGGCCGGGGCATTCGAGGGGCCGGCCCCGTCGTCATCCTCGTGGACATGGACATGCGGGCCGGACGCCTTCTTCAGCTCGACTTTCAGTCCATCGTAGTCGATGTAGTACCACTGGTATTCGCGGATGATGCTAGAGCGCAGCTGCTCCCCAAACTTCATGACGACGAGGCTCGGGCGAGTGTGCCACTCTCAGCTGGAGTTGGGGTAGCGCTGGGGTCGCTGGCAAGTCTGGTTGGTCAATTGGCCTATGAATGGATCTCTGCACGACAAACAATGCAGAACAATGCACAAGAATCCAAGGGTAGAGGGGTGTATGTGGAATGAAAGGAAGAGAGGCTGGCTTGAGGGCAGAATGCTGCAGCAGGTTGGCCTATCACTGTTTGAGCCCCACGTTGGATGGTTTTTTCGTTGTATATTTTTCGTCGCTAGCCTGAATAGAGCAGGAGCCCGAGTATTAAAGCGCGGTATCGACGCCGTATCTTACGCTATGACTTTGTCCTAGTTAAAATATTAACTTACGCTAGCGATCTAGCACTAACCTAGCTAGGTAACTATGCAATCCACTTCATGCCGTCCGGCAGGCCTAATGCAAGAAGTAAAGCAAGCTTTGGAGTTTAGCGGGGGCTAAGTCAGAACGTGATACTATTTTGATATCTTATTGGATGAGACGCAACACAACTCAGCTAACTCAGTAGACAATTACTCTACCTGAGAAATATCACCAAGTCCAAGTTCATACATATGTTTTTAAAGGTGACGTTAACAGCTTGCCTACCTAGGTAGCCATTCTTCACATAACACAGAAGAATACCTAATTTACAAACCAAATAAGGCTTTGCATGTTGCTATTTCAAAAGCCCATACTTTGTGCTATTAGGTAACAAATCAAGGAGAGGGGGAACAAGTATAGGGTACTGTGGTGCAGACTTGCTTCACAGGCATAGTCAAACTGACCGATAGCTAGTCAGAGCCCAAGGATAACTCATCCACCTAGGTACCTACTGTTAAAGGGTGCCATGAAGTTCCAGGGCTGCTGCGCCCAGCCGAGGTTGTGTATTTGAGCTCAACCACTTAAATACACATTGGCCAATGAGATAAAAGCTTAATTAAAGACTTGGCATTAAAACTCGCTAACCTGGATAGACTTTGCCAAGACTATTTAATCTGAATTTTTAGGGAAGGGTATCTAGACTACTTGTATGCTATGTACTGCAGTTCCTCAGCAACTACTGGTAAATACCTGATACACTACACATATTCCTGCTCGGCATACCGAAACACAAGGAGGTTATTTCAAGAGCCGTTCACAAGAATACCTAGGTAGAAAAAGCCGCAATGCCCGACGACGCGATCGAGACCCGTATCCCGCCGTCCTGTCCCGCCTCGATATCGGAGATCCTCCACCACGCCTGGCGGCACGACCTAGCGGGCCTCAAGCCTCTCCTCTCGGTCCCCGGCCGCGCGAGCGTGCAGGAGCCGACGACGGGCGAGACGCCCCTCCACGCCGCGATCCGATCGTGCGGTAGTGGTGGTGGCAACGTCGAGGCCGCCGAGGCCGTCGTGCACGAGCTGTTCCTCAGCGGCGCCATCTGGAACGATGTCGACAGCAACAATGAGACGCCCGGCTGCGTGGCCGCGCGGCTGGGGCTGGATGCGCTGTACAACTTGTGCGTCGGGGCCGGGATGCGCGCCGAGCTGTTGTTCGGGTTGCTAGATGGATACGAGGCGCTCGAGTCCGATGTCGAGGACGAGGATGAGGACGAGGACGAGGGTATGAAAGCGGGCGCCGAAGAGAGCGCCGAGGACCAACAACAACAAGACGCCCCCGAAGATGTCATTCTAGAGTCAGACCCAGACCGCGCGTTCTCGCCCCCGCAACGAGTCGAAGGCACGACGACGGTGACGAGTGCGGCGTACCTGCGCGCCAACCTCACGTACAGCGAGGGCAAGCTCGTCGACGACGAGAAGAACGGCGTCATGATGGCCTGGGAGACGTCGATCATGCGGTCGTCCGTCGATGCCCTGCTTCCGGGCCTGGCGCCCGGGAAGCGCGTGCTGAACGTCGGGTTCGGCATGGGCATCATCGACGCCATGTTCGCCGAGACTTCGCCCTCGCGCCACCACATCATCGAGGCGCACCCCGAGGTCCTGAAGCACGTCGAGTCCAGCCCCGACAGCCGGTTCGGGAAGGCCTGGGAGGCCGCCGGCCCCGGCGAGGGCGCCTTCAAGGTCCACGCTGGCAAGTGGCAGGAGGTCGTGCCCGGATTGCTAGAGCAGGGCGAGCTATACGACGCCATTTATTTCGACACGTTCGGCGAGGATTACAGCCAGTTGCGCATGTTCTTCACCGAGTACGTTCCTGCGCTGCTGGACGAGGGTGGCGTTTTCGGTTTCTTCAACGGCCTCGGCGCTGATCGCAAGGTCTGCTACGACGTTTACACAAAGGTTGTCGAGATGCATCTGACCGACGCCGGCCTGGACGTCGAGTGGAATGAATTAGACGTGGACATGAAAGGCCTAGAAGAGGATGGGAAGGGCGAATGGCACGGCGTGAAGCGGCGGTATTGGACCTTGGACAGTAAGTTTTCCTGCCTGAGCTATAGTCCTCTTGTATTAATCATGGCCAGAATATCGTCTTCCGATTATCACCCTAATGGGTTGAAGAATACACGCAAACGTAAATCATCATGAGAATTGTACATACGGAGAGTGTATTTGTGCCTCGCTTTAACCGTGCTCTCTATGTCTATCGGCTCTACTGGACATATCACGACTGAATCCAAATACTCTCTCCCAACCCCCTTATATAAGGCTTGCTATACCAATTTACTTGAAATTCTCGGGGTGGAGGATACCGGCAGTGATGCCCTTTGAGAACCTCTTGTGCGTCAAGGCAGCGATCAACGCCGCGCCGACACCGCTACCATCCTCGGCGGCCAGTATTTCTACTGGGTCCTCCTCACCCGGCTTGGTCTTCTCTGGCCAATCCAGGATCTCACGCAGAGCCTGGGCTCCTCGGGCCTTGAAATGGGGGTATTTATTAAATACCGAGCCATCCGCCCCCACGTGACAAGGCTGCAGGTTCTTCTTGGTGCAGATGGCGGCGACGCCACAGGCAGAGAAACGAGCAGCACGGGTGCCAATCAGCTCGGCCGCTCGGCGGATGAGTTCGCGCTCGGGCCGGGTGGTGGTCAATTGGAGCTTATCCTTGAATAGGTCTTCAGTCTCTTGCAAATTCTCAAAGGGGTCACTAGAGCTCGTTAGCACAGTCTTAGCTAACTAGTGACTACGTGAGAGGGACGAACTCTTCAATCGCAGAGAGGAAAGATGCGTCCAGTGTGTACGGCTTTCGAAGGCGCTTGATGTCCTGGCCCTCAAAGATGTGGACGTCTTTGTTGTCGTGTAGATCGACCATGATCAGCCGGAAAATCTCGCCGAGATACAACCCCGCGATACACTTTTCGAAGGCTTGCTGGCCCGGGCGTGGGGATTCCTTGTCGATAATGATGTCGTACTTCGTGCGAGGAAGCACCTTGTTCTCGTTGTCGAACGCACCCCACTCGCAGTTGATAGCCATAGGCATATCGGCCGGCAAGTTCATATGCGCTAGCTTGGGAATAGAACCACAGTTTTCCATGTATGCGGCGTTGCACCCGGTTCCAAAAATACATCCGATCTTCATCTTCGTGTCGGTGTAAGCTGAGGCAATCAGGGTCCCGGTGGTGTCATTGATCAATGCAGAAACCACAATTGGCACTCCCTAGTTCACGTCAATTTCCGGCCACAATTGAGAGAGCGTATGAACATACACGTCGTTCCAACGCAGCTTCGAGCATGGGTACAACATTGTGGCCCTCTACACCATCAATGTCGAACCCTTTCGTCCATCGCTGGAGAATGCCTTCGTCGACATAGTTCTGGGTCGCGGGGTACGAGAATGTGAAACCGAGGGGGATCTTCCCTTTGACGGGTGCTCTTTCCGATTGTTGTGTCTCCACGAATTGCTGCAGACAATCGGCTATGTACTCCCAGAGCTCATCTGAGTGGCCTGTTTTAAGCTCCTCCGGCATGCGGTATTTCGACTGGATAATGTCGAACTCTGACTTATTCTCAGTCAGAGTAATCTCACAGACACGCAAGTTGGTGCCACCCATGTCCAGGGCCAGATAAGTGCCGGTCTCGTATCCATCGGGAAAATCCATAACCCAAGTCGGGTTCATGGGCTAATGAGAGTCAATTAGTTACGCGGTAAGGCTGAAAGCAATGTTAACAAAGCCTACAATACTACCCCCCTCCACGCTTAGGCCTGTAATGCGTTAGTTAGATTCGGCTGGCGATCGGAAGATGTAACGCACCCTTCTCAAGCTCGGATACAAAATGCTTCGTGATCTCCTTGAGCTTGACTGTATCAACAGTAAATGCATCCTCCAGGGTTTTGATCTCCGCCAGGAGATCCTTGGGCACGTCAGCCATAGATCCTATATAATTCGACTTGTTAGTGCTGATTTAGTCCAAAACCAAGAGTGTGAGAGAGACCAGCTGGGCAAATTCGGTCCTGAGCTTGCTGATGAGGTCAATGGGGGAGATGACGGGGGAGTCCGACGCCATGCCGCCCGTACGCCATAGTTAAGTAGAGCTCATTGGACAAGAATAGGTGGCGTGTGCTGAATGGGGTAGGAAGCTGTAGCTCGGGATACAAAGGAATTGGCAGTGAGTACGCTTGGAAATAAAAGGCTTGCCGTGAGATTTAATTGGATAATCAACAGGTAGGATAGTAGATGAAATAGACAATAGTCCCGTCTTCCGGACTAGAGTATTAGGTTGGGTTGGGTTGAATAGAAGAAATCTTATTCAATGTCGATACGCAACGGGAAGCCCTCGGCAATAAAGATGTTGCGCCAAAGCAGAGGAGAAAGGGGTATAGCCGGCAAAATGGGAGAAAAGCACGACATGGATATATAAATATATATCCCCGGTGTTGGATCTTGTGTAACTCGATGAATTGGGACCCCATGAAAAAAAAATTATGACCCCATGCGAGCTTTTGTTTGCTTGCATCGACCTCAAGCTGAGACATAAAAGAAACAGAGAACATGCATACCCTTGCGGGATGGCGGCTTTCGAGGTCCTAGCCCAACCATTCTGACGGCACTCGGTGCAAGGAGAGAATATATGTGTGCGAGCGAAGCTCTGGATATATATAAATAAGAACCTAGACGGTATCGCGGTGCTGGAGAAGGCGATGGAGAGGTTCCTGGATAGTGGCAAGTGTCAAGCCGCGGCCCAACCAGCAGGTGGGAAAAGAGTTTGTTTGATCAAGCCAAAGTGGACCTTACTCAGCCCAAGCTTGATTCAGTCGTCACGATACCTATAAATACCCACGAGCAGGCACTGTAAGTACAAGGAACAAACGAAGAGGGACGATGCTGACTTTGCGGGTATTTCACGAAGCTCTTGGGGGGGTGACGGTGTGAGTGAGGGGCAGAGCATGCTATCTTGCTTTAGATAGGCACCTATCAGGTAGCTGTCTAACTCATTATAGGTATCCCCACGTTTAGCCCCTCTTCGGGCCCCCGCAAAGTCCCTGGCTGGTTTGCTGTCACGGTCCACAACAAATTCCTCATCAAGTTACGCTTAAAACCACTAACCAGTGGGATGAATATTCAGGTCTTCACACCTGGTAGGCATCTACAATAGTGATGTGTAGAACATTGTTGCATTGTTGGCCTTTTCTATGGCTTATTCAAATTCTCCTTTGGTATTAGACATGGGAGTGGGACAAGTTGGTGTGAGCCTGAACAGCGATGTACGTCTAGTAGGTAGGTAGCATGTAATTATTAACTGCTCCGGCAGTCAAGAGACTCGTCGATGATATTGGATACATTATTAGCTAAGGGTTCCTCCTTGGAACGATAGAGTTGTTCCCCTCCACGCTAAGTACTTCCCAATCCGGAGACAAGCTAAGCCAGGAAAAACCATCGAGGCAGCGCCATACAACTATTAATACAGGGTACGTCTGAGGCATATTGGGTGAATGATCGTATCTCTTCTTTGGTCGCTTGCCTCCTTGAGCCCAGGAGGGTTACCTACCCCACGCAATTTATCATTCACGCAGAACAATAGCAAGGTTTGATTGATAGCGTCTTTTTATTGACCTCCGCTGTTCGGAGATGATCTATGGCTCGGGTAACCAATCACGAAGGAGGTCCCCCCTACTTGACAACCTCACATCCGTTGGCGAGAGATACATCTCTATGAAGCAGCTAAGTAGAGAAGATTTCACTTGTTTTCTTATAATTATATGACTGACAGTAAAAGTCATATACCTTCTCACGTTGGCGTGTCCAATCAAGCTACAAAACAAGTTGACCTACAACTGTTGCTGGGATAAGGATTATTTTACCACTCTGCAACTAGACAATGAAGCTACAGCGAGTGACATGGTTCCCTATAGTAACACTATCTTGAAAATATCTCATGTGTCATTGGGCTCCTGTACCGTTATTCCGGCAGATAAGTGGCAACTGGCGCAGATAATAAGCTGATATCTAAAGCAATAAATTATATACCCTTTTGCAAAACAAACCTATAACCAACATACGTCTATAACAATGTCTGATCGTCCAACTTGCTCCATGGCAAAGTTAGTACTGGAGTTAATCAGTAACCCTGCTTATAGCATTCGACATCAAAATGTATGAAATTTCATAAATCGTAACAGCGTCAGGATAACAGGTAGGGTATGGGGAATTAATTGATTGGCTCCTGAGTACCCCGAATGCAAAAAGGACATATAAGGAGTAATGTAACCAGAAATGGACACCGTGTAAGAGGGTATTGGTGGCAATGAATACCCCAATAAGTTTGGAATAGAAGAATATCCAACGCATCTAACGAAACGAGTGATGAGTATCGAGCTTTGTCGTGTTTTCGTCCATGACTTGAAAAGCATGTTCCACGACTTGATCGGGGGACTTGTCGTCCTGTTCTTCCGTCGCAGGCAGACTCTCTAGAAACAGATCTTTGATGGCGCCACTACCCGTCGCCCTTTGAAAGATAGCCATAGCGGTGCCGAACTCTCTCTGTCTACCGACCTGTATGGCGTCTAGCATGTTCAAAGCGAAATTTTGGCAGTTGTTGGTGATGAGATTGTAACCCTTCTGTTTTTGTCTCATATTGTAGATGACCATTTCGCCTGGACACCAACAAGTTTGCATGAGATATTAACTCTCTCAGGAGCGCACGGATTTACGTAGAGTCTTTAACTCACCTGCTTGTCTCAAGGCTTCATCGTTAAGTTTTGTCTTGCCAACCTCATAGAGGGTCCACTCGCTGACGGCCTTCTCGCCATTGATGTAGATGATGTCTAAACTTTCATCCTGTCGTCTGTAAGCAGTAGCCGCAATTTGTTGGCGGGGCTGCATAACAAACCATCCAGAGTTGATGACAGTAGTCACCCACAAGTATAGCCCAATGCTGAGTGGGATCAGGGTAGTTATTGATCTTCCTCGAGATAAGCTGGCCCAGCCCTGACTGGGCTAGCCAACCCCCGCCGGGAACGGGATGCCAGCCGATGGCTACGGTACGGCTCTGGGCAAACAGGCCGGGCTCCTCAGGAGGAACTACATTCGGTTGATAACCTCTTTTGACAGAGTTTAACATCGCATTTCACACAAATATCTGCTAGAGCTCTGCAGGTTGAAGGTGTTGCTCACAGGCCTAAGGCATGTTCAAAGTGAAGCTTCCCCTTGACCAGTTCCTCCTTGCCCTTCGAGATACCCTTTGAAATTCCCTTGGACAGTTGCGCTTTGCTGTCTGAGTTGTTAGAATTATGTGGTTCGGTATAAGTCTTGCTTAAACTTCGAGCTCTTACAAAAACGACTTGAACTCCCTGGTTTTGGAGTGCGATTTACTTTCCGAGCCAGACATTGTAGGGAGGCTTTCGGTACGTGGTTCGTTCTAATATGGAGGCTAACGAGACATATAAGTCACCAGGGAGTATCCTGGACGACAGGCCTGCTCTACCAGAACCCTATTAGTTGCAGCTGTAGTATGCTGCTCAAGGTACGCCGTCTATATCAGCACGCGTGTCTGAAGTGAGGGGATACGAATGGAATAAATGCGATCAATAGGTATGCGCCAGTTTGAAATACAGGAATTGGGGAAAGAGAACTACCATCGAGGTACTTTAATGTTCCAAGTGTAGGCCTTATACCAAAAGTGAGGCCAACCATGAAACAATTTCGCTAGCTATATTTAGACAAGATAGGTACTTCGTACCTACCTATAGCTTGCTTCTCGGATTAACTCTTTCCCAAGTTCTAAATGTGACACTGCAGATGGCAGGTGCGTTGGCCAGGTGGTGTAGGTACTCAACTACCTAGATACCTGATGGAAGTACCTACGTACGTAATGTACGTAATATATCCTAGGTACGTACCCTATTTGGAGTGCAGGTGGGTGCTTGTGCCCGGCGCATTAAGCAACGTAAGCTAGAACTGTCCCCAGAGAGCCAAGACAACTTCAACACACCTAAACACGATAGGGCTACCTATCGCATAACCACGTCTCTTTTTCCTCTTCTTTTCCTGCTTGCCTTCCTCCTCACAAAGAACCTCGTACGCCACTGGGAGCTGCTCAATTGATGAGCGCTCCATTCGGCCTTCCTTCACCATGAAGTTCACTGCCATTGTGGCTGCGAGTCTTTCCTTATTTTCTAGAGCCTGCGCCGTTGTCGACGTTGCTGGATCAAGCTCGTCCAAGCTCGTCCTTCCCTCCACCTTCAAGCCGCCGCAGGTCTTCAAGAATGCCAACCTGGTCCACATCATCTCGCTCGAGAAGAACTTTGTGAAGGAGTCGATAAACGTAGTAATCGAGAATCTCTCGGCAAAACCACAAGATGAATACTTCCTTCCCTTTACAAGCGAGCAGATGGAGAAGATTGGTGCCCTCGAAGTCAAAGATAGGAAGAGCTCTGATGTGGTGGGCTTCGCTGTAGATGCAGTTGAGTTTGATCCACTGAGGTGAGTTGGGCCAAATCGAATCGAGCCCGGCAAGCTCTGTGCAAGCTGTGCTGCCATTTCGGCTGAGCTTCCACTGACTTGCGACGGGACAGTGATGTACAGTTCTACCGCATTAAGCTGCCCTCGCCTCTGCCATCCAATGGCCAGAAGACCCTCGGCATTTCGTTCTACTACCTGAATTCCTTGAAGCCCCTACCAGCATCGATTGCGCAAGCGGACAAGCAGTATCTGGCCTATTCCTTCTCCGCCTATTGCCCCTCTGCGTATCCCACCCTGAAGCAAAAGACCGAAGTAAAGCTGCCCTCCTCGGACGTCCCAGAATACACCAAGATCGCTGGAAACGGAGAGACGAAACAATTTCCCGTGAAGCAAGGATCCAAGCTTACCTATGGTCCGTTCCCCGAAGTGCCAGCCGGCGCGAGCTCGCCCGTCCGCGTCCGATACGAGTTTAACAAGCCCGTCACCCACGTATCGCGGCTTGAGCGCGACGTTGAGGTCAGCCACTGGGGAGGCAATGTTGCTTTTGAAGAAAGATACACGCTCTTCCATCACGGCGCCAACCTCTCTTCTCAGTTCAGCCGTGTCCAGTGGGCTCAATCCCAATATTTCAACCCACAAACATTTGCTCTGAAAGAGATGAAGTTCGTTCTGGGGGCTGGAAGCAAGGATGCATATTTCACCGATGTCATTGGGAACGTGTCAACTTCCCGCTTCCGTGTCTCCAGCCGTGAGGCTGTTCTCGAGCTCAAACCTCGATACCCCGTTTTTGGTGGCTGGAAGTACCCATTCACTGTTGGCTGGAATGCCGATTCCAACAACTACTTGAAGAAGTCGAGCGGTAAATTCTTACTGAACATACCCCTTATTGAGGGCCCGAAGCAGGCGGAGGGCGTCGAGTATGAGCATGTTGACATCCGTGTTATTTTGCCTGAGGGCGCAGCGTACGTCTCCCAGGTGTCTCCTCGGGCTTCATGGCAACCAAAGCTAACAGTCAGACAGGAATGTCAAATTCTACACTACAGCCCCCGAGTCATCCATCACCCAGCACAGTGTCGATATCATCAGAACCTACTTGGACACGGTCGGTCGGACTGTTCTCACGATCAAGGCTCGGAACTTGGTGGATGAGCTGCGGGATCGCGAACTTGTGGTGTCATACGATTACTCAACCGTAGCCGCGCTCCGTAAGCCATTCGTGATTTTCACGAGCACGATGGCGGTGTTTGCGAGCATTTGGCTGCTCTCCAAGTTGGACGTGAGCTTCTCAACAAAATAAAAAGATGATACCGGGTCGGTCGTAGATGAAAGCGCGGATTTCTAGACGGTTTGTAGGAATATAAAAAAGGAATAAGAAACGCATTGAACGCAAGACAGAGTGCTGAACGGGATTTAGCATGCGATCGATTCAGTACCGCCTACATGTATGTATGCTAGGTCATAGGTACAAGTACAACAGTGGTAGGAAACGGCTTTAGCTTGATGAAGCTGCCTAGCAATTTCTATTCTGCTCACAGGAAAGAAAAAAAGCATTGCGTTGGGTTTACCCCCTTATTTATTCTAGCTATTTTCCGGGCATATGGTTTGGAACGGCAACAAAGACGCAAAAAGTGCGTAGGCATACGGAAGCAGAAGGAAGGCGACGAATACCTAAGGTACTCCCTTAAGCCGCCAGTGCTAGGGCGGTTGTTCTAACCGGCTCAAACTAAGAGATCGATAAGATAACAGGCCATCAGAATCCATGGCATTTTAAAGCTACATCCTCCTACGAAGTCATAGGTAGTGTAGGTTACCTTGTTCTGCATGAAACAAGCACGTAATGGTGGGGTGAGCACCCTTGACGTCGGTGCAAGCCTATAGAGCCTATCAGAGGAGCGCAATCCGCCATGCGCCCGAGGTGTACCAGTTGTATAACAGCAACAGATGGGTGTCTGCTGGGTTACATCCATATTCGACAACGGATACCTACTTAGACTAGGTAGTAGGTAAGTTTGTTTGCTATCTATCTGCAGAATGTAATCATGTGGTGTTCATAGCTCTGTCAAACAAGCTGGCAGAGGAGGGTGGACTGGACTCGAAGGATGTGGTGTACAGTGGTGTAAGCACCTGATGTACCTAGTAGACATGTTTGTTGACGACGGCCTCGTTGTTCGCACCATGATCGTCATCAGTAGTCCTACGCAAATGGGCACTATCCAGATCAGCGGGACAAATAGTAGGAGCCGAGGTGCTCGCCTTACCTGATCTTGGCCCACCTCACCAATGTCGGTGACAGATCTAAGCCTCTCGAGATTGATGCCCCGTCCAGGCCCCCGTTGATCTCTGCGTCAAGCTTAGCAGGCTGTTCAGGGTCCAGGTCTCATCATGGGCCACGCCGCATTGATCATGCGTTATGCAGGTAGATAACAATAACAAGCCAAGGCATCCAAGTCCGATCCAAGGTTACCTCCCGGTTTCTGTCCTGGTGATATAAATCAATAAGCCACGCTGCTATCCCGCGTAGGACTCTATATTGTTTCCGTTCCTATTGGATTTCTTAGTTGACAACCAGATCATCATCTGCTAGCGAGGCCCACGATAGTCATCAAAACATCAAATTACATCAAATTACCTCAACCATAAGTAGGATCACCACACAACCACTAGCAACTACGAGCCCGCTATGTGTTTTCGCCTGGTGCCCTCGCGCAAGTACTATTACCACGAGGAATATATTCCCGTGCGTCAGCATCACGGCCACCACCACCACCACGGCCATCATCATCATCACCATCACCATCCGAGAGTAGCGACGCCGGTCCACGTCAGCTACCCGCGGGTGAGCACAAGCAGCCACCTACACAGCGGACCTATCGTATATGAACGTACCAGCCAGACGCGATACGTCTAAATTTTCATAGATTGCGTTCGTTAAGGATACGAGAGGAAAAAGGGAGGAGGGAGGGAGAAGGACGAATCAATGGTCTTGCCCTGGACGAGGAGTTCGAACATTGTTATGCGATGCGACTACGATACATGACACATTCCTTTGGATTTCGGGTTGGACTACGGCGTCTACATGTTGGATCATATTTCCGGTGTTATAATCAACGCGTACATACCTATCTGTACGCTGGGATGGTACCTTAGCTAATAAGATGGGATGGACTTGGATTGGGGTAGAGGCGAGGAGCAGCCTTTCGTCATAAGGGATATGTTACCAAGTACTCGATGTAGATCGTGGGGTTCGGTTCTGAGGTATCGAAGACATTAGCGTCTAGAATTCGGCTGCCAAGGCTATACCTACTACCTATGACATCAACGGTACTGAGAGGTTCAATGCGCTGCAACCTCTGCTTGGCTGCTACCAGGTATACTCGACTTGCTCTACCTAGTGTTCTTTGTCCACTTCAGCTGGTCATGACGTGCATGTCTGAAAGTTAAGAGGACCTTTTCGTGGTGAACTCTACTGAGATTGCTTCAAGTACTGAAAATGCATATTCCTTGCATTTGGTAAAATCACATTTACTTATCATATGAACTGTGTAATCTGCGTAGGTATCAATTATCCCTGTTGACGCGAGGATAGCACAGTCTACATTTAAGTTCAGGGCCGCCACTACTAGGTACTATCACTTCAAGTGTACCACAGAAATAGCAAGTTTGAACGACTTGAACGAGCTGTAAGTAAGCATCGATGCTTCCTGCATGACGAAGGGTATGGGGAACAACTACCTCTCATTCCCGTGCGTTGCAAGAGTGGTTGTGGGCACAGGGAAGGAGATAGTGGATTAATTCGTCGACAGTCCAGGTATATCGAGGGCCCTGCGAAAGACGTGGCTGATTAGACAGTCTGAGCTTCGAGAGACATCATGTAGGTCACCGAGATGGATTTATTCTTCAGAAGCAATTCCAAGGGGGTGGCAGAGCTGGAAAGAAAGCTGCCTCGATCGCCTCTAGCCTCTGTCACACCACAGCCGAAATCGAGCAGCAGTAATCTGCCAGACGCGACCTACTTGTATCTATCTCGAGGCTTTTCTCATGGATCTTGTCAATGTAGAACGTGGCCGGGCTGACTCTCATGTTAGGAATCGTTCCTTATCCATCCGCTCGGGCAAGGGCAACAGTACGACGTCATCGCCCACGCATCGCAAAGGATTTTCATTCGCATCGCTGCGCGGGTCGATCCAGCCCGAGCTCTCTCGTCGGCTCTACCGCCTCATCAAGTCGACGAACAATCTCATCTCGGCCCACGAGACCGCGGGCAAGGAACGTGACACGATCGCCCGGGAGCTGTCGGAATGGGGCGAGCAGACACAAGACGAGGCCGTGTCGGACATCAGCGACAAGGTCGGCGTCATCCTCAGCGAGCTCGGCGCCCAGGAGGACAGCTACGCCCATAACCTCGACGATGCCCGTGGTATCCTCAAGACGATCCGTAATACGGAAAAGAGCGTACAGCCGAGCCGGGACAGCAAGGGAAAGATAGCCGACGAGATCCAGAAGCTTAAGCTCAAGGAGCCCCAGAGCACGAAGCTGGTCATACTCGAGCAGGAGCTGGTGAGGGCGGAGGCGGAAAATCTAGTCGCCGAGGCACAACTGACCAACATCGTACGTTTCTGTTCCATCCTTCGACGCAACACATGACGCCCCAAGGTGAACACATGGGAACCGCTGACTCGTAGGGCGACGGATTAGACTCGTAAGAAGCTGAGGGAAGCCTATGACGCCGAGTTCTCAGCCGTGATAGAGCGCGCCGAGAAGCAGATCATTCTCGCAAAACACGGACAACGTCTACTCGCCCTTCTCGACGACTCCCCCATAACACCAGGCGATGCACGCAGGGTGTACGAACAGGGCGGTGCCGCTCGGCAAGTCCTAAACGATGCCGAGGACGACCTCAAGACCTGGGAGGTGAATCGGGGACAGGACCTCCTCATCGAGCATGAAGCCACGGGATCTGGTAGCGGCAGTGGAGTCCCGCGAGGTGGAGGTGAGGTTTCCACCAAGTCTCACGCCACGGGGACGTCCACTAACAAGACCGTCGACGCTCGCGACGAAGAAGAATTTGCCACGGCGTCCTCGAGTCCCACGCGTCACAATGAATGATCTGGCAATCGGAAGGAATCACACGGGGTATCTTGATTAGGAGATCAGATCAGTGAGGAGAGGGAAGACTGGAATGGAAATAGGGGTATTCGGCGAACTCAGTATGTCACATGTCAGTATAGGCCGTTTCGGTATAACTTCTCGGTTATAGTGCACAGTACAGTGCTCATTGGTTTATTGTTAAACTGGCGATTCGATAACCATCATTTCTCCTATTCTTGACGCTGGTCACCATTTGAGTCTCAATAACTTTTACCAAAGTGCCTAGCACCTAGGTAGTAAAGTAGAAACTTATAAGCTTGTCGCAAGTTAGAAACAAGTTACCTTAATAAACCGTAATATTGGCGGGGCAGAGTAACAAAGACGTTCCCACTAGGAATTACCACCCAAAGTGGCCTAGTGGTAAAGTAGTCGCCAGGACAAACCGCCCTTCCCCTATCCGTGGGGGTTTTCCGGTCGCTGAGAAATCGACGATTCTTTTTTTATATTTCTTAAGGTTGATAGTTCAAGTTCTGCTGAATGTATAGTTAGATCAGGTTTTTTTTTAGTTTCCTTTTACTGAGTGAGGTAAGGCAAGTACTGCGCGCAGTTACGATATACATAAGTAAGGTAGATAGGTACACGTAGGTAGTAGCACCACGCCGGCGGCTGCTGTCGTATAGATACCCTATACTTGACGCTAACCATATAAGGTTAGATACATCATGATCTCAAAGTCTTGGCGTGATCAGCCAAATTCCAGCCCAGGCGTTTCTCATCGACGAATTATGCCGGCGTCCTATCATTGTCTCAACGATACACTATGGAAGCGCTCATACTTACAAGTCGGCATCTACGACGGTCGATGCCAACTGTGTGTAGGAGCTGTGACCGGAAACTGAGACAGCGATTGGCCAGGTCTTATACAAAAACCTCCCGACCTGACATCTACGATGTCGTCTGCGTTGGCGGCGGGCCTGCTGGCCTGAGTCTCCTCGCGGCGCTGAGTATGTGCCCGTGCCGGTGAAGTGGATGGAGAGTCTCGAGGCTAAACAGGATGTTCACAGAGGCGAATCCCACGACGGCTAGTCTGCGGGTGGCACTCATCGAAGCCCAGGATCTGAGCAAGTTGCGATCATGGCAGCTGCCGTCTGATCGCTTTTCGAACCGCTGCAGCTCACTCACGCCGTCCTCCGCCCAGTTCCTCAACAAGATCGGCGCATGGGGCCACGTGCGGCGGGACCGGGTCCAGCCGTATCACGAAATGCAGGTCTGGGATGGCGTGTCGGATGCGCGGATCGAATTCGACTGGGCGCCCGGATCAGCCCCGAGCGGAAGGACGATCGCGTACATGATCGAGAATTTAAATCTTACATCGGGGCTCCTTAGGCGCATAGACGAACTCACAGGTATCACCATTTTGGATGGCGTCCGCGTGGAAAGCATAGCTCTGGGCGAGGAGACGGAGGAGCTGGATTTCCGGGAATGGCCGATCGTCCATCTGGCTGGAGGGAAGCAGCTCGCCGCCCGGCTACTTGTCGGCGCGGACGGCGCTAACAGCCCCGTACGAGCCTTCGCAGGAATTGACAGCAAGGGCTGGGACTACGGGCGCCATGGCGTCGTGGCGACTTTGGCATTAGAAGGCAACGGCTGGGCCGGGGACGACATGAAGATAGCCTACCAGAGGTTCCTTCCCACCGGGCCAATTGCAATGCTGCCTCTGCCAGGGAACTACTCGACTCTGGTCTGGTCTACAACACCCTCGAACGCCGCATTGCTCAAGAGCCTCACCGCGAAAGATTTCACGGCCCTCGTCAACGCGGCCTTCCGCCTCGACCCCGTGGATCTAGAGTTCATGCACACGATGAGCTCGGGACATGAAGACGAGTTAGCCTGGCGTCTACAACACACGCACTTCGACGCCCAGGCGATACCACAGAACGTCGTCGGCGTACAGGAGGGGACCATCGCGTCCTTCCCCCTGCGGATGCGCCACGCGGACACGTATATCGGCGAGCGTATAGCGCTAGTAGGCGACGCTGCGCACACGGTCCACCCGCTCGCCGGCCAGGGCCTCAACCAAGGCCAAGGCGACGTCGAGAGCCTGGCCAAGACGATCGACTACGCCGTGTCGCACGGCCAGGATATCGGCACACGCATGTCGCTCGAGCCGTACAATGCGGAGCGGTACGCCGCCAACCACGTCATGCTCGGCGTGGTCGACAAGCTGCACAAGCTGTACTCGGTCCAAACCGGGCCCCTCGTTCCCCTGCGATCGTGGGGCTTGAGTGCCGTCAATGCCATGGGTCCTCTCAAGAACTTCATCATGCAGCAGGCTGCGGGCAACGGTATCAAGTTGCTCTGAGATCGACAGGCTCATTCACTCTTGACTTGTAATGTAAGCCAGGTCACAAAAATATATGTATACTAATATCATAGTACTAAGATACTTTGTCTGTGTGCCTCTGTGTATATATAACCCCTGTAGCGTGTGTTTCCGAACATTGTAAACATCTTGGGTGCCGCTCAGTTTTCCATTGTGGTGTACCGTGTCGGTGTCTGTTCATGAGGCAGAGCTTTGGTTTCGTGCTGCAATTGGTAAACCCGATCCAATGTCACCTAATGGATTTACCAATAGATGTAAGGTTTAGCTAAAGATAGATAATCTAGTCGACTATTCGAGATACGCGTGCATGCAGCTTGATGTCATGCTGGTAACATCGATGGGTGTGTGAGTGACGGAGCTAGTGGGGTGTGACGATGAAGGACAGGGGGTGAACGTTGAGACCACCACACGTTCTTATCGATAACCCAGTCCCTTCAACTTTTTTTCCCCTTCAATATCAACCGCTCTATTTCACCCCCCACCATATCAACCTCCCTCCAATTCACACTCGCAGTCGCTGCAACAGAATGGCGCCTTCTTCTGGACGACGGGCGCCGAGCGCGGCAGAGCTTGAGCAGCGCAACGTATGATCCCCGTATCAGTTGCTTATCCTGAGCCAGGTCGAGCTAGAGTCGATAGAACTGACGCTTTTCTCCGCCAGACCGTCGGCATCAATAAAGAAACCGTGACGAACACCGTCTCGGATGCCTACCCCGACAACTACGCCAACGAGGAGCACGCCTGGGACAAGGAAGACTTCCGCCGGGCATTCCACGTCCAATTCCACCAGAACGATCAGTTCGAGGCCCAGTTTTCTCTCATCGGCATCGACGCCTCCATCGCAAATGCCTTCCGTCGTATCATGATCGCCGAGATCCCCAGCCTCGCCGTCGAGACCGTCTTCGTGAACAACAACACTTCCGTGATCCAAGACGAGGTTCTCGCCCACAGGCTTGGTCTGATCCCCTTTACCGGCGGTAAGAAGGGCCTGCGCGAGTTCATGGGGTTCTGGCGCAAGCCTGGCCCCGAGGAGGATGCCTACGCGACGACCTTCGACTCGAATACGGTGAGCTTGAAGCTCGCCGCAAAGTGCACACGCAACAGCGACGCTCCGAAGGATGCCACAGACCCCAGGGTGCTGTACAACAACGCGCACATCTATGCGCGGGACATAATCTTCGAGCCCCTCGGCGGCCAGGCCAAGTGGTTCTCTGGCGAGGACACCATCCGCCCCGTTAACCCCGATATCCTGATCGTCAAGATGCGTCCCGGCCAGGAAATCGATATCGAAATGCACATGCACAAGGGCTTCGGCTGGGACCACGCCAAGTACTCGCCAGTCGCCACCGCGAGCTACAGGCTGATGCCGACAATCACGATCCTGCGGCCGATCCTGGGCGCCGACGCCGAGAAGTTCGCTCAATGCTTCGTTCCGGGTGTGATCGGCCTGGAGAAAGTAACAAGGCAAGAGGCGAGGGCGAAAGGAAGCGGGTACGAGGGTCACGAGGGCGAGCTGAAGGCCGTGGTCAAGGATCCCATGCGAGACACCGTCAGTCGCGAGGTCTTACGGCACCCGGAATTCGAGGGCAAGGTCAAGCTCGGCCGGCGGAAAGATCACTTCATCTTCTCGGTCGAGAGCGCCGGGCAGTGGGACAGCGACGAGCTGTTCATGGAGTCCGTCAAGACGCTGAAGAAGAAGTGTGGACTCCTGAGGCCGCAGGTTAGCAACATGGTGCAGACTTTCTAGGAGGGTTAGGCATGGGACACTGCGTGTTTTGAGGAAGTGGGTGGGTGGGTAGACATAGACTTTGTCTCGCCATCGATGAGGCGGTTGCTGGCGATGCGGATTTACGATGGAATTGCGTGTTGCGTATGTGTATATATATCGGCTTTCGGTATTTGTTTCACCATCGGTTTGCATGGCATGTGCGGACGGAGTTCTAAAGCAGAATAGGTCGGCGTTTGTTCGTTCCTTGGGTTATTTAAAAATAGTACAGGATCTTTGCTTCATTTTAACAAAAGGTTCTTCACATCGAAAGTGATGTTCGTATCCCCTACGATAGATGACAAGAAAGAAGCTATCTTGGATTATAAGAGATTATGTATCAGTGATCGACGAGAAATTCGAAGCCGGGATAATAGGTAGCCGCGTTAAGGGGGGACGGCTTCCGACGTCTTTCAGCATCTTTTCCCATTTCATAATTTACAGGTTTAATTCTCGGATAAATTAAACCTATAGTAGGTAGTTCACTTTCTTGGATGCCCGCCTGAAATTTATAGGATGGATAGAGGTCGCACGTGCGAGCTGTAAGGTATCATCTCTTTACGGCTGTCAGTATTAACAGATATGTTCCGGTTGAAGACGATGAAGGACCCGACTTGGATGGACACAGCAGAGTGCGTAGTGCTCGTATTTCTGAAATTCGAAGAGGAAAAAAACAATGAGACAGGATTGAACACGATTGGTTGACTCTCTTGCGCGAGAAGGCTCTTTCGAAGCCGAGAAAGTCAAATGTCTGGCAAGACTATGCAGTGTAGAGGCCGAGAAAAGTGCATGATGGTACCTAGTGCCAAATTTAGCACTCCAGGAGGGTTATATTGAACAACGATAGGTTACCATTAAGACACTCGACAGTTTAGCTACCCACAGCCTGGCGATACCCGTATTGAGGATTTCGTCCTGAAACCCGCAGCAATACCCTCATGATATCTGGTTACTGTTGGTATGCTTAATTATGTATTACAAATGGAGATTAGTCAGTGCGAAGAACAGATACCTGTCGCGGCAGGCCTCGACGGTTGTCATCCTACATAGCTGGATATTACACTTGTAAGCCGGAAGACAGCGTCTGAGGTTGATAAAATTGCTCCGGCCCACCACACAATACCAAATCCAATGTGAGTTAGGGAGTCGGCTATCATGATTCATTACTACTACTCTACCACTTGCTAAAACGCTCCTAGGCTCTTAACTACAAGTAGACACTTGGTGTCTGATGCAGCTAGCATCGCCTTTGCCCCAGTAGCCCTCGCCGCCCATGTTGTAATCTGGACTTCTCGTCTAGGCACTGAGGACCTAACTCATGGGTCTACCTGGGGCCCCGCCAAGAGCCCATAGGCTGGGCTGTCCCAGTCCCTACTTGGGGTTTCGTCGAATTACTCTTCCGTTTCCTCATCGTCGGAATTATAAGGAGAAACCTCTTCCGATTCCTCGTCCTCGGAAGGATAAGGAGAAATCTCCTCGACACCCTCGACATCCTCGACATCCTCGACACCCTCGACATCCTCGACATCCTCGACATCCTCGAACACGGGCAGGAGATTGTCGATTTCTATGCGTTCCCAGTCCCAAAAAACATAAGCGCAGCGCCGAGGACCGATGTTTACGCTCATCAGATTAGAACCCGGCAAAACTCGAGGATAGCCTGCGTGATACCATGCTTGGAAGGGCCCATTGCCCGCGTCGTCGTTTTCGTAATAATGCGCCAAGCGAAGCAGAAGACCTTCAGGGATATGTCTTGCGGCGTCTTCATCATCTGAGGCGGCGTCTTCATTTGGGGCGGCATCTTCATCATTTGGGGCGGCGTCTTCATCATTTGGGGCGGCGTCTTCATCATTTGGCGCGGCGTCTTCATCATTTGGCGCGGCGTCTTCATCATTTCGGAGAACTTCTTCAAGCTTCCTGCTCTCGAGAAAGCGAGGCAAGCTGGTATGACAATTGAACGCCGAATCCAAGGACCTCAGGTCCAGGAAGGATTTCGCGGTCAACGCCCGATTAACAAAATATACGCCTTGCGATTGCTGTAGTTTTGGTTGTCAAAAATCGACTGTAATAGTTTATGTCCATCGACATGGGCGGGGGCGGGGGGCACAAACCACGAGTTCGTTCCATTGCCTTTCAACTTGATGGGCCCAAGGGTTGGTCCTGAGTTCGGATATCTCGATTCCCCTGTGGCGGGCGAAGGCATCACGGCCGGCTGGAGGATAAGTGTAAGAAAGACGGTATTCATGGGACAGATAGCCATTGCTCATTTCTTCGGGTTGGGCCCTACTCACTTTCCGAAAGCCTTTTGGTAAGAAATTCGTGGACGCTGATGATCTGCTCTATCTCCCAGGGCGAGTACATCGAGAGAATCCAGCACCCTATGTAGATTTGCGTGTCCAGGACGTCTCGGGCATCAGGAACATCCCCCCAGAAGTCGTCCCGACACAGCCGGTAGAACAGGTCAAGCCGATAAAAGGCGCGACAGAAGCGATAATACTCAGTAGGCGATAGTGAAATATCACTACTATTGGAGGATGACGAGAGGTCGCTTCCCGGGTTCCGAGCAACGGAGGCTAAGGCACTTGCGGCAAAGTCAGTTGCCAGCCCGTGGACCACGTCGTGCGTGCGGGCCAGGGTTCGCAGCCGATCCCTTGGCATGGTGGGCAACCGGGCGACAAGCCGAGAAGGAAAATAATGGACACCACGAAGCAAGTCGCGGACTGAACCTTTGTCATAGGGATACGGCAGAGCGTATACCTCCAGAGCGGCGATGGAGTGGGGGACCAAGGCGGGCGTAATATGGCGACAGAGGATTGCGGCCTCAATGTCACGATACTGCTTGAAAGACGTGTAAAAATAGCGGCAGGCGACCAGAGCCGGTGGAAGGAATCGGAGGTGGTCCAGATTGCGTAGAATCAAGGCTATTAGCTCGCATGGGAGATCCGTAATGACCGGCATTTTGAGTCGTATGTTTGCGTCGCGCGCGGGTGGGCAAAGTGTAGTCAAGCGAATGTTGGCAACTAAACGCACTTATAGACACGATAAGAAGACGGGGGTGGTTGAGGATAGAGAAGTGGGAGATGGGGAGGTGGGAGATAGGCACACACTGGAGCTGTGACATAACAAGTCAAGTATATAGCTTTATAGTTAATTGGATTGTTATGACAACCAATTTGAAGCCATTGTTTTGTTTTGCCTGTAATTTCTCATCAAACAGTTGAAATAGGTAATGCTTTTTCCTTGTGGGGAGAGCTGAGGGAGAGGAAAGCAATTGTTGAAATAGGTAATGCTTTTTCCTTGAAAGCAACCCTAACCTCAACCAAACTACAGCATCTATCAAAGCTCTAAATAAAAAATGTAAATTGAACCATCCTTGGTTTATTCGCATTAATATGTGCCCAAGAGATTTGAAAAGAGTGGATGTCCCGGAGGACGGTTGTTGCATTTCTATTAGGGCCTATGAGTATTAGTACCAGATCCACCCCAACAAATACAGGGATATCGTATTAAATCTGTACCCAAGGTTATCATAGACGTGCAAGTGCGAAATGTTCATTCAAGACCGACTTCAATCCGAACACTCCATCTCATTTCGCGGTTCAAATCCCCACACCGCCTGCTAGAGCCGGCGCAAGGCCCGAGCTTGAAGCTGGCCTACGATCTTGGCCCCGGACATGGCTCGTGCGGGTTGGGTTGGGTTGGGCGGGGGTCTAGACATGCCGGCTCATCTTTTTCTTGACATAACTAATGCTTTAGAGCAGGTAAATCGTTTCCGTATCGCGCGCGGCGGATGGGCGTCGGATGACGAGGCCGGATTCGATCACAGCGGCGGGCGGGCGGCGGGTGTACAGTTCGTGGCTTCGCCGTGGGCGGTTCAGAGAAATATAATATCGCAATTATAGTCGTGGTTGAGTATTTTACCGGTAGATTCGTCCATCGTCAATACGTTCACGAGATGAATGTAGGTACACGACGCCTATAATCAATTCTTCCTCGTCGCGGTCAATGGCTTTCACGCCGGGGTTACAATCGCCGTCTCTGGCTACTATCTTTTAACCTCTCGCCTTTGTAAGCTATACAATGCGATTAGCTTATGACAGACAGACTACTTATTGCATGGACTCATAAATGCGCCGCTGCGATTTATCGTATACACAGCTGGATGGGTAAGCTGATATCATTTGGCTACCTCGACTTGCCTAGCACGCGTTCCACCGTCGACTTCGGAAGGCAGTATACAGGATCGATCTCATCCAGACCAGGATAACCTAGCAGGCTCAAGCCCGTGAGTCCGAAGAGAGTGTGCCAGACATCGACCATGTTACCAGGTCGGTCTGAGATGCCGCCCAACTCGGTGTCCTGACACCGAAGAATGAATCCGATGAGCTTCTCCCGATCGATCCAATGCGTTCGATCTATCATCGAGAGACTGCTCAGTACCCACCAGCTGTAGCAGACGTCCTCCTGCTTCTCGGGCCGGCCGTTCAAGCCGCCGTTCGGGAGCTGTCGCTCGCTCAGCCACCCGCCGAGCCTGTCCTGATTGATCAGATCTTGCCTCTTGGCTATAGTCAGGGCAGCCACGCAGGTGAAGATCTGGCCGGAATGCGACTCGTCGCCCGGGTTGACACCGTAGCCCCCGTCAAAGTTGGCGCAGGCGGCGACGTGGGCCACGGCCTTGTCGACGTCGACAAGGTGGAGCATGCCAAGAAGGGACAAGGCGTTCAGCGCGCCGTAGAGGAAGCGGGTATCTTCCTCGCCCCATTCGTCGCCGGCGAAGGTGCCCTTCTCTCGGTCCTGGAGGTCGGCCATGTCTGATAGACAGGTGGGTTGGATTAGCCCCGCGGCTGCCACTACGATGCGATGCTTCGGACGGACGAACGGATGGACGAATAGACTTTGGTTTGGCCAGCTCACTCACATTGCGCAACCTTCAACTTGCCCGTGCCGCGTTTCTCGAGCTCGTCAAAGGCGTCGACCAGAGCGAGAATCTGCACGGCGCTGACGGTATAGAGCATGTGGGCGTCGTGTCCGGGCGCTGCGCCGAACCCGCCGCTCTCATGTTGACACGACAAGACGAAGTCGATCGTCTCGCCGCGGGGGAGCGCGTCGGGACGCCTGAGCAGATGCAGCGCTGTCAGTCCCCAGTAGAGCCCATTGAGGCGAAGATGCTCAGTCAGCCAGTAGTCGTATTCGTCCTTCCTCGAATCTAGGCTTTGAATATACTTGACGTGCTGAGACGCAGCGAGCTGAAGCTCTGCCGGTAGCTGTTCGAGGTTGGCCATCTCGAGATGTCGGACTGTGATAGGTAGATGTAAAGCACCCTGTGAGGAGGTGAGGTGCTGGCTCCTTGTGGGGTTCAATTTGGTTGCCTGTCGCTGGGGGGCTTAAGGTGGAGCTCATCGGTTACCTTCGATATCGAGTACTTAAGTACTTCGTACGAACGTAGGTACAAATTCTGTCTGGTAACTTACACGGCTGTCATGGCACCAGGTAGCAATGCAACTTGGAAGCTTCGTGATTGACTCCCGATCTGCTCCACCTCCGTTCTCATGATAATATGGCCTGGATATACTGCTAATGTTGTAGCTATGTTTTTCCCTATTTAGACTTACCTATCTAAACGTCGGTTGAAAGTTTGATTGTCTTACTGGTTAATCTGTTCATGGGTCGTTATTTTATCGGTCTACCTCCTGGGATCTGAAGGAGTTACTGTGACTACTACGTAGGGTAATTGATCGCCTGGTCTTCCTCGCCGCAATCAAGATTTTCGTATTCGTCCCGGCAAGAGACACCTGATACCTGGCACGCACAACTGTGCCTTCGGTAGGGCATGGTCACGCTGAACTACTGAAGCCACGATGGATGTTTCACGGCTTCTGGCCCACTTCCTTCGACTCGTGGCACGGGACTCTCGCAAGTAGTCGAACGAACATTGTACGGATGGGTTGATGGTTACACCCGTACCGAAGCACGTTCTACGACATTTCGCAGCGTTACCGGACCATGCCGTCTCGATTGTTGGACTGATCGAGACCCCGTGCCTTGGGGATATGAACAAGGCGTCAATGGTTCTATCATTCCACTGCTGGAGACGGAGACACCCCGGGCTGACGGCATGGACGCAAGCTTCACACCAATCCGCGTTTCTGCGAACCATGGTCTTTCCCATTGTCGTCCATTCGATTGGTATTCCAGGCCGACGAAGCATACGTACGAAGTAGCAAGTGTACCTTGGCACTGGTGCCCTCTCCGTCTCTCCAAGGCATTGCTTAGTAGTAAGACCTGCTTAGTGTAGTAGTAGTACCCGGAGATTGTAGTGCATTGTTTTATTTTGATGTTGTCTTTTGACGCACTCCGCTTTGGATTGTGCTTACCTGATCGAGGCAGGTCTCGAACACACATTGTCTTGAGCGTCAAGGCATGCGATCTAGGTAGTCTAATCCGGATGTGTCACTTTTTTTAATCCAGTCCAGGTATGTTAATCGAGTAGCTACCGTCAGGTTGTCTCGAACGTCTGATAACTGAAATCCCTATCTACGTAGGTATGGAACTTGTATAGGTTAGGTATGGTAAAACACACGAGTCCTCACCTAAGAGTTCGTCAGAGCATTGCAGAAAGACGAGGCGAGGCAGGTTACGTACTAGATGTAGGCATCTCACACAGAAACGCGTGGTCAGAATGTTTCAGAATTCAAGCGGCTTCATGTTTCAATCTAAGCGTGCGAGACCCCTGCGTCTGCTTTCGTCATCAGTGCATGAAGGGCGCCCCCTGTCAATGTACCTAACTGTACGAAGTAGTAGCGTTCTTGTTCTTACCTTGCCAAAGAGAGGAGACATATCCAATCCGTACGCATCGCCACTAACAAGCACTATCCTGATGAGAAATCCTGCATGGATAGAGGAGCGGAAGAAAAAAGAAAACATGGCAGCAGAAACGCTAGAAAATGGAAACGAGACAAAATGTTGTGAAGTCCATCCGCAGGAATGTCATGAATGTGATCAATGAACGTCACCTAGATACTTATAGTAGTAACCTACAAGGCTACCTAATCTAGGTGGCAGTGTTGTCCTTGACGTTTGGCGCTAGCAGTGGGTACACATATCAGTACATATCGTAGGTAGTGTAGATGGGCAGGTAGGTGATATCTATATGTCGTCTGAAGAATCCGTCATAAAATTCAGCCAATTGAGCATTCTCTGCAAATAATGAAAGGAGTTCAATAAAAGGTAGGAGGTACATATGTTCTGAGAGAGCATCTACATTAGTAAGGTGGTTAACCTCTCTACAAGAGGTAACCGAAGAAATCCCAAGGGAAAGTAACCTTCTAATCTGGGCTGGCGGATCGCGTAGTGTAGATGTGGTGTAACAGGAAATATACTCTAGTGTGCATCTATACCTGTATGTACCTAGATGTACCTACCTATGAGGTAAAGTACCTACATTTAGTGCACCTACCGTACCTTACGCGCCGTGCGGGGTGTTATGTCAAGATCATTTAGGGGGTAGTTGGTAGCCATGCATGTAGTTGTGTACATCGTACAAAGTAGGTGCATAGACATACTCGAAATAATAATAGGTAGATTAAGATCACGGTAATGGGTAGGCAGTTTCGTAGAGAGAATTCCTACTACCTACTATTGCGCATTTAGTACGTATATCCCATGCGCTATGAATGTGGAAGATGTTTGTACCTATTACCGTAGTACCTGGGAGGGTACACTACAATGTCCCACTTTCTGACCCCTAACCTCTTGGTGTACCTGCCAAGTGCCCACTGTAAGTGTATCTAGGTACATTGTGCACTACATACATGTGTGTAGGTAGGTACGGATCAGGTACTGCTCCCTCCTTCGTCTTGGCTCATCAGATGCTTGATGCTTGCGAGGCAGGCCAGCAGTTGGATCTCCTGTAAGCAAGACCCAAGCACCAAACCGAACCAAACCAAACCAACCAGATCAAATTCCAAACCTCCAAGCAACAATCTCCAACCCAGTACGAAGTAAAAATAAGTCGGGCTAGTTGGTAACATAATCCCTGCGGCTCCAAGCCGAACGAACCAATCTATCTCCGTCTCCTCACCGATCTCCCGCCCCGTGAACTTGGTCGACCTGCTTCGTACACTACCCCAAAAACCAGGACTGCCAGGACTACCAGGACAACTACCAGGACTATCAGGACTACCAGCACCATACTACTTTGTAAGGTACTGTCGGAAACACGTCTTCGGCTTTCCTGTCTCCTGGGCCCAGCCCATGTCCGGTGGGTGTAATTATTGGCGCCGTTGTTAACCCACCCACCAATCGCTTGCGCGACCAAGCCTGACGCCCACCCCTCCCCCGGGGCCTAGGTTAGGCATTTCTCTCTGTACGGGATAGGTATTCTGATATAGCATTCCTCCGACGCACGACGTAGACAGCCTGAGCGTTGAGCCTGTTCCGTGCCACAGCCGCCCTTCCACCTGCGGCCTGTAGCAGAGAGCGAGCGAGCGAGCGAGAGAGGGGAGAGAGCGCGCGCGAGTCGCTCGTTTCTTTATTTTCATTGCCCAAGCTTTGACTGATGCTTGCGAGGCCGCCGGCGAACGAATAGCAGCACAGCATCAGCGGCACAGGATACCTAATACCTACACCTAAGCTACAGGATCGCAGCGCAGCGTAGCAACAACCGCCTCCTACACTCTCGCTCGGAATCCATTGGCCTGTCGTGGCCCCGGCACGCCACCACACATGCAATAATGGGACGCAGGTCCGCTCCTAAGCCGCTCGCTTTGGCTGCGGGCGATCCCTCGCCGGCTGGTACTACTGACTCGAAGAAGAAAGTCTCGCCCTCCTCGCCCTCCTCTGCTGCTACTGCCGCCGCCGCCGTCGCAGCCGCCGCCAGCACCACTCTCAGTCATCCCGACTCTACCGCCCCGGGAACGACAGACAGACCAACCGCGTCCCCCTTATTCCCCCCTGACAGTTCTCTTCAAGTCCAGGGCTTTCCACCAGCCGCCCCCAACAAGTCGCCCAAGTCCCCTCGCTCTCCCTTTAGCAAATTCAACCCGGCGAGGAGACCGCAAACACAGCAGGGCGAGAACCCGCCGCCATCTGTCGGGCTACAGCAGGCGCCGCTGCCGCCGCGCGCTGCCGACGACACCCATCTCGCTCGACTGCAAGCCGATCATTTCACTCAGGCCCTGCAGAATTCACACAGCGCACAGCACGCACCTGCGGTGCCTCTAATCAAACAATCTGCGACATCCCCTATTTTGTCTCAGACCTCTGGTCACGCGGACGAGAAGCACACGAGGAGTGGTAGCCGTTTTTTCAACTTTGGAAAGGGCTCGAGGTCTAATAACAACCACCTCCAAACCCACACAGCAAGCAACAGTGGTCCTCCGTCGCGCGGCGCCGCCGATGCGCCCACAGTAGCACAGAGAGTCCCTAGCAAGGCCTCCAAACACTCTGGTGCGTCATACGGGCAATGGGGATGATTACCTTGTCGCGATTCATCTCTAAGTGCAGATGCTAATGACTGATTTTAAACACCAGGTCGATCTTCTCCCGAGCTACCTACTCAGAAGCCCGCTACCATTTTACCATCCAGATCAAACGCGTCTCTAGCACCTACGACCGAACACGATTCCACGACATCGAAGAAAAACAAGCCAAAGCCGTTTATGTTGTTAAATCGCAACAGATCATTCAAGGACCAAGACGATCAATATACACAGCAGAGTGTCGTGGCGCAAATGACCGAGGCAGAGGAATCCGATGCTTTTGCCGAGGAGCTACCTTTGAAGACAGCCCCAATTAATCTAGAGTCCCATGATAGGTCTTTCAGGCACATGATGAATTCGTCGGCGCGTAATCACTCAGCAGATCGGGCGTTTCGTGAGACGTCATCGAACAAAGAGCATCGGAATGATAAAGAGAATCGGAGCCAACCCTCCTCCATCAAGGACAACGGAGGATCTACCTTCTTGGGTGGGCTCAGAAGTTCTGGCAGTCGAGCGGCCGATATGATCAGTAAAAATTTCTTTGGAAAGGGCGCCCGCAGCGCCAGCACATCCGACAGAGAACCGGCGGTTGATGACGAACATTACGTATTGAAAGTTCTCAATTTACCACTGGTCGAACAAACGCGCAAGACAAGAATTTCAAAGAAATTGGAGGACTCGCGGGATAAGACCGAATTCTGGATGCCTGCCTTCCCTTGGCGCGCGATAGACTACCTCAATTACAATGGGACTGAAGTAGAAGGCCTCTACCGAGTGCCTGGAAGTGGCCCCCAGATCAAAAAGTGGCAGAGAAGATTTGACGAAGGTATGTATTAAACCGATGGAGAGGCTGCCGATGTCCATTCTAACCGAATGCAGAATACGACGTCGATCTCTTAGCTCAAGATGACCTCTACGATATAAATATAGTCGGTTCTATGCTGAAGGCCTGGCTACGCGAGTTGCCCGATGAGCTCTTCCCGAAAGAGGCGCAGGAGCGAATCGCGCGCCATTGCGCCGGGGCTGAGAAAGTACCGCAACTACTCGTCGAGGAGTTGTCTAATCTTCCGCCATTCAAGTATTATCTCCTTTTTGCGGTTACTTGCCACCTCAGCCTATTATTAGCCCATTCCGACAAGAACAAGATGGACTTTCGAAATCTTTGCATTTGCTTCCAGCCTTGCATGAAGATAGATGCCTTTTGTTTCAAATTTCTTGTCTGCGATTGGCGGCTGTGCTGGAAGGGCTGCAAGAACGAGGCCAAGTACCTCAAGGAGGAATACGATTTTCTCCAACAACCAATGCCACGGGGCCTTGCCGGAGACCGTTATCCTCCCAATGACGGCGAACCTCGCGAGGACCGGACCATCTATTCGGATGGTAGCAAATCTTCACCACACAACACCGAGGTCCAGAATGGGAAACCTAAGAAAAAGGCATTGGCTTCTAGTAAATCAAACGGAAATCTAGGCATCGAATATTCGGCTTCTTCGGCGGACCTACCCGATGACCAAGAGGCCCCTGGACGATCGCAGACCCTAGAACTACGCCCACTTTCTCCCATTAAACCGTTATCCCCAATGGATTTTTGAAAATACCCCTGTGTGAGCGACTTTTTCTAACAATCAAGCCAACCAAGGCGACGCGATGTAGCGGGTGTTCTGAGGCGTCTCAGTTTAGTTGTCGTCATGCGGCAGGCCTGGATTCCCTTCGGGAGATAATCACTTTTTGGTCCTTGTATGTGCCTAGGGCCATTCGGATTCCTAGTCTTGCAGTCCTCCTCCGGGTTCGTTACGCTGGAGCGGCTGATCGTGGATATTGGCGGTTCGGTCCTTTTGTTCCTTTTTTTGTGGCTTGTCTGGAGGCTTCCCTATCTTCCTCCGGCCTTGGAAGATGGCGGTTTTCTACACTTTTTGATATACCCTTTGTGTTGGGAGGGGGGGATTGTTGCGCCGTCTTGATTCTGGCGAGCGAGTCGCATGCTACTGGAAAGAGAGTATTGCCGAAATCGGTTGAAGGAAAGATGAGGAAGCATAAAATTGAGGGGGACTCACTAGCGATTTGGTTCTCCATCTACGTCCCATGGCAACTTCCTCTACGAGACACGCACATGTTGTTATTGCTGCTTGAATATGGCACAGCCCTGCCTTTGGGTACTGCTAGCGGTGAATGAACATAATTTCTCGGATTCCACGAGGTATTCTATAGGCGTGGCCACATGGCGCGAGCGGAGATTTATTTGATGAGGACAAGGATGGCTTTGCTTAGCTGTATACTGTCTGGTACCCTGGCTCGATGGAGTTCGGTATCTATTGTACGGGGGCAGCAGCAACGCCCTTCGGCTTGCTAGTGTATATCAAATGACGAACAGGAATACTATGACGAAAGGTGGAACGAATATATATATATATATAAACTATCGTCTTGAGCCATTTTAGAACGCCATTGTGAAGTGTGCCCACCGTTTGATATGCAGCACCGACCGTAAAACGCCGCACAGTGCCACTGCTTGCCGTCAGGCACACACGAGGGGCCTTGTCCTCGCGGTGGGGTTGCTGATGGCTTTTTTGGGGTATCGCGAATAATGCCAAAGAGCAGAGGGTAGTCAATGTCGACCATGCCGCTCGCTTACTGTCATCGGGGATTATCATCATAATCCCTCGTTTCCCTAGTATTCCCCAAGGAAAGAAAAAGATAAAAAAAATGCGATTTTCTTTTTTCTGATTTGGGACTGGGCCGGGGCCGGCTCATCTCTTCTTGCCCTTGGGACCCCTGTTCGGCGGCCTGCTGCTGCTGTTCCTCCTCAGCTCCCTGCCCTCGCTGTTCGTCGTCGCCTTCTTCTTCTTGTCGTCGTCGCCGTCGAGCTCGACCAGCCAGTCCTGCTGCACCATGCCCTTCTGCTTGCGGTCGACGCGGCCGTCCTTGTTGAAGCCCCAGGTCTTCTCCCACTCGCCCGTCTCCTCGTTGAACTTCTGGGAGCGCATGCGGCGCTGCTCGCGCGTCTTGGGCTTGATGCCGCGCTTCGCGGCGAACTGCTGCCACTTGGTCGGGGGCTTGGCCTCGGGCAGCGGCTTCTCGCGCGGCAGGGCGGTGCTCGGCGCGGGAAGGGAGAGGAGGACGCCCTGCGGCGTCGAGGTGATGGGGCAGGTCGTCAGGAGCTGATCTGAATTTGGCGGAAGGGTTAGTTAGCTGAGGGCGTGCGAGGGGAGGGGAGGGGAGAGCGAGTGGGTGGGCCGGCGGCGTACTTATCAAGGCTTGGGCGCCGTCCCGGGCTGTTGCGATGAGCTGGGTCTCGAGGGCATCGACGCCGAGGGAGGACGGCTCGGCCGGTGTCGACGTCGTTATGGGGTTTGCGTCATTGGCTAGTAAGAAGCCTAGGTCGAAGGTGTACGGTGTCGGCCGTTCGACGACGACTTCGAGCTTTGCCTTTCCCTTGCCTGCTGCTGCGAGAGACATTGTGGACGGCGATGGATGGCAGAGAGGAGCGACAATGCTGGCTTTTTATCGAGAAGGATGGTTTGCGCTCGGCAATTAGTGCTGTTGCAGCTGCACTTTTAATTGATGAGAAAATCTAAATAGATGGGTAGGTGAAGTCTCGACGAAGTCGGTTGTGTAGCAGTTCACTTACAACTTACAACCAGAAAGCTGCACCCACGTTTTTCTAGCGGGTCATCGATCTATCTACAGACGCTAATCTAATCGATAACATCTCTTGCCGATGTCTCCAAACTTCGAACTCTAGTATCCACTCTTGTTTTCCAATCCTGGTCCCGTCCCTGCCAAGGCGCGCATAAGGTTGGGTTAGACCCGCCTGAGATAGAGCGGCAATAACGCTAACCCGATTCGGCGAGGTCTTGGCTTTTGGTAAAACGTGGAACCTCTACAACTGGAGTACATGTTGGAAGCACCACACTGATGATGTCCATTATGGTATACCGTAGGTATACTGTTGGCAGAGCACTATACCTGTACGTATATAGTACGTAGCGGAGTAAATAAATACTTATTATTATTTAAAGAATATATAAACATTTAAACCTTTATTATATAATGCTAACAGTTTAATAGCTAGCGATTGTTTAGTTAATTAACTTTATTTTTTTTTTAAAAAATATTATTTTATTAAAATTTAAAAACGATATTAATTTCTGTTTAATTTTTATTAAAATGTCGTTTTTTCCGGTATTAAATCAGGCTTTTTTTTTTAATACTAGCAAGTGGTCGATTTAGCCGTTTTTTATACCTTAATATTAAAAACTAAAACTTTACCCTGCTAACTTTTTTGTTTTTATTAAACCGACTATTTTTATTAAATTTATATTTTTTAAAAAAATATTTAATATATAAAATATTTTTTTGCCAATAAGCTTAGCCTTTTTTAAATATTTTTAAATTTAATTTTTTATTTTTTAAAATAAGCTAAGTTATTTTATAGCTTTTAAGCGTTTTTTTAATGTTAACATTAAATATATATTATTTAATTAAAAATTTATTTATTTATATTATTAATATTAAATATAGCTGCTAAATAATAAAATATATTTTTTTTAAAACATTGTTTAAACTATCGTTTTTTTAAAATTAAACGCTTTAATTTTTTTAAAACCGTTAGTTTTTTTTTATTTAAAAACATTTTTTATTTAGCGACTGCTATTTTATAAGTTAAAATTGCCTGCTTATTAGATTAATTAAGCTAAAAAATAAACAGTGCGGCTTATTAAAAAGTTTAAACAGCTGTTTATAAATAACTAAATCGCACGTTTATTTTTTAATATATTATAAAAACCGAAAATATTTAATAATTTTTTAAATTTATTAACGTTAAATTTTTTTATAAGCTATTATAAGCTAAAGTATTATTATAAGCTTTTTTAATAAATTTTATTTTATTTAATAAATGCGAATATTAATTTATATTTATTAATTTAAATAAAAAATTTATTAATATAAACTTGCTTTAGTTATAAATATTTATATTTATTTACTTTTTAATATTTTATAATTAAATATTTAATTTAACGTTTTTATTTAAATTATTATTTTAAAATTATTAAAATTTACTATTTATATTTTAAAATTAAAACTATTAAATATTTTCGTTTAATTTTTCTTTTTTATTTTATATAATAGCAAATATTAAAGGTAATATAGCTTTAACTACGGAACAATTAACGGCTATTATTGCCCGTTTTATTATAGCTACTATAAAGTTTATAAAAAAGGCTTTAAATTTGAATTTATTAGTTTTTAAAGCTAGGACGTTTTTTTTATTAAAGCTAAATAATATTAAATATTTTAACCCGGGCATTAAAAACTTTAAAAAATATAACATTATTATTAATAAATAGGTTACTGTTTATATTAATATTTACGCTTTTATTTAAAAGCTTTAATATTTAGCGTTAATTTATAGCTTATAGCTAGTAATAAAGGTTTAAAAACTTTGTTTTTAAAGTACGGCGTTATATTAATACATTATTAAACTTTTAAATTTAAAATAAATAGTTTTATTTAAAGAAAATATTAACTAAATATGTATTAATTTAAAAAAACAGTTTAAAAAGCTAAAATTAAACGTTTTTAAATCTTTAATATAATAAGCTTTTATATTATATAACTTTTTTTAAAATAAAAACATATATTATTTTATATAATAAGTTATAGCAAATATTAAAGCCTGCAACTTTTTTTTAAAAGCATAGCTTTTATAAACTTTTAAATTTTTTAACAGTAAAATTTAAAAATAATTTATTAAACTTAATAAAAACACCTAAATAATAGCTTTTTAAATAAAATTAATAAATAAAAAAATATTTTAATTAATCGCGCTTATAAACGCTTTAATAGCCAGTAAATATCTGCTGCCGAACTATTAATAGCTGTTTATTATAATAAGTAATATTATTTTTAATTTTTTAAATACTTTTAACAGCAATATTAAAGTTAGCAAAAACGTTAATATATTAATTAGCTATAGTTTAGCAGAGGTATAACTTAAAAAAAACCTGTTTAAAATAGATTTTTTTTTATAAATAAGTATTTTTTAAATAAATATTTTTAGTTTAGCAATAACTTATTTTAAAATATTTAATTTTAAAATAAAAAATATTTTAAATAAAATAGACTTTTTATAAAAAAAAGCCTTTTTTTAAATAAAAAAAATTTTTTTAGCGGATATTAAAATATTAATAATTATATAAAACTAAGTCGGCTTTTATATTCTACTTTTTATTTTTTATAAAGTCTGTTTCGTTTTTTGCTATATTAAAAAAATAATTATAAACGCTATTTATAATAAAGCTATTTTACCGAGGATTAGCATAACTAAGCCGACGGCGGTTTTATATATAACGACTTTATATAAAACTAGCCGCAGCTGCCGGCTAATTTTAAAAATATATATAGACCGGGTTTAAATATGCAGTATAAAGCTTTATTACCGTTTAAAAAGCTTTAAAAAAATATTATATAATTTAAAATAATAGTTAAAATAAATATTAAATATATTTACTATTGCTATAATAAATTTTTTTCTAATAATAATAAATTTTATAACTATTTATATAATTATTACTAATAAATATTTAGGCAAAATTGCTAAAATAAAAATATCGTTTTTATAATTAACTTTATAAAAATAAAAAAAAGGCTTACCATTACCTGCGCTATAAGTTAAAAACTTTTAGCTTTTTCTGTTTAGCTTATAATATAAATAAATAAAAAAGGCTTTATAAGATAAAGCTATATACCCGTTATAAATACCTAAATACATAGATAAAGCGTAGCTTTATTTATAAATTAAATAAAAAAATAAACCCTAAGAGTCTATTTCTACTTTAAACCGTACAGGTCTAGACTTTTTAATTTAAATTTTAATATTTACATTTAAATACGGCATTACTTTTAGTAACCCATACTAAATAGTGCGGTAAAACCTATATTAATTTTTTTTATTTTATTTAGTCGATTTTTTTTTTTTTTGCTGATAATATCTGCATGCTAGGCGTTTTTTAATAAAAGCATGCAGTTATTATTAGCACTTTTTATTAAATATTAACATGTTAAGGTTTTTTAATAAAAACGTTAAAATATAAACAAAATAACTAACGTTAAAGTTTTTTAATAAAGTGTTAAAGTTTTATATAAATTAATAACTAAGGTTTTTTAATAAAAGTTATTAATTAATAAAAAATATTTTTTTAAAACGCTTTTAATATAAGCACTAGCTAATATAATAATTTATAATTTATAATAATTATCGCTAAAGCTATTTAATTAAATAAGTTTATATTTTTTTTAAAATAGCCGTGTTTATTTTTTATACCACTGTATCTAACTTTAATTAACGCCTATAATATTATAAATTACTATTTTTTTAAACTATAATTATTATATAATTATATAAAGTTTTTTAATAATACGTAATTTCTTTAATTTATATTAATACTCGTATTTTAATTATATGCTAGTTATATTTAAAAATTTTTTTATAAAACAGCTAATAAACAGGTGGCACCGATTATCCCACACAACATTTATTATACTACTTAGGTACCTTATATACTACTATCTGTCTTACCCCACATATACACGCACATAATATTTTTATCACTTTATATATTTAATCCGCGTACTCCCGAGCGTACTGTTAACACACTCTTATAGCGGACCTAAAAGAATATGGCCTGCAAAAAGCCGATAAAAGTACGCAATAAAAGTTTTAAAAACTAATAATAGTTAAAAATTCGACGCCTAAATTAATATGCGCTAATAAATTATTTAATTTTAAAAGTAGCTTAAAAAAAATAGCTTAGCAAAATGTTTAATTAAATATTTTAAACGCTTTAGCTATAATGCCTTTGTTATTACTTAAGTAGTTAATACCGTTATATTAAAACTTTAAAACTTTAAACGCATTTTTTTTTATTAAAAACCGATAGCTTATTTTAAATTAATATTTTAGCTAAGCTAAAAAATAATAAAAATATATAAGCTTATATTAATTAGCGATTTAAAAATATAGTTTATTAAACGGAAATAATAAATAAAAACTTTATATATTTTAAAAATATTATAAATATTATAATAATTTATAAAAAAGTTAACACTTTTTTAAATAAAGTCAGCGCTATATATAAAATTATAAAAACTATATTAAATAATTTAATAATTAATAAAAAAGCTATAAAAAAGTTTTTTAATATTATAAAATAATTTAAAAATTTTTATAAAAAAAAAAAAGCAAAACTATAAAATTAATTAAAAAAAGCAGATTTTTAGCCTATTTAGTTTTTACGCTTTTAATTAATGTTATAATAAAGATCTCTGTTATAATTATTATAAAAGCGGTTATTAGTAATGTTATAAAATTTTTAAAAAAAGTTAATTAATATTTATAAATAAAATAACTTTTTAATGTTTTTAAAACTTTTATAATAGCTAGTTTAATTAATAAAATTTACGCCTATAAAAATAAACCTTTTTATAACATTAGCTAACCTTTTTATAGCTATAGTTAATTTTTTTATAATAATAAATTATATTTAATTTAGGTTTTAAATGCTAATGCTTTAACTGTTATTAGCTCGAAATTAAGCATTTATTTTTTTAAACTTTTTAGCTTTTGCTATAGTTAATTTAGCGGTCCGGTTTAGCGTCCAGCTATTTAAAAATATTTAATTTATTATAAAAAAGTCGTTATAATAAATAAATATATATTTTAATATAAACGGCCCGTTTTAACATTTAATATTTTATTAATAATTAAATTAAATAAAAAAATAAGCAGTTAAGCTGTTTAATTATTAGCTTAGCATATATTTTTAATTTTAATTTTAATTTTAGCTTTATTAAAAGCGGTAAAATTGTTTATTTGGTTTTTTAAAGACGACGACTTAGTACGCCGCGCTTAGCGGCAACTTTAGTAATAATAAAAATAATAATAAGAATAATAACGATTTTTATTATAAACTATTTTATTTGGGCTATTAAAGCAATTATAGTAGTAGCCGCAGCTGTTATAATAGGTATTAACTAAGTGCTACGCTTATATATTTATAAAAAATAAAAGCTTTTAGTTATAAAAGCAGTTTTTAATAGCTTAAATATATTAATATTAGCTAGTTCGACTTTAATAAAAAAACCTAAATAATATAAAAATAATTGCAAAAAAAAAATAAACTTATTTTTATAAACGTTTATTTTTTTATTAAATATATTAATTTTTTTTTTTAAAATTTTAATATTATTAAATTAAACGCTCGTTAGATTTTAGTTATATTTTAGATATTGCTGGCAAAATCGGCGGTAATATAATAAAATAATAAACTTATTTTATATTAGCAAATTTAATTTTATATTAAAAGACTGTTATCGCTTTTTAATAAATTAATCGCCCGGTTTTTTATATAATCGGCTTTTATAACTAAGCGTTTTAATTATGCCCGGCTATAATTATTTAATATTATATATAATAATATAGTAATAATTTAGTTTATTTAAAAAAAATTCTGCTATATTTATATAATAAAGACTTTTAATATTAATAATGCTAACTAATATAATATTATAATAGCTATTTAAATAAATATAAGTTTAAAGATTAAATATTTTATGCCTACGCTTACGCTAACGATAACTTTAGCTGACTATATAAATAAAGTCGCCTGCGCTAAACTTTTTTTTTAGCAGCAGCTTATAATAAGTATTTATTAAAATTTAAAAACTAATATTATAAAAACTTTTTAAAAATTATAAGTTTTTAATATAATAATAAAAAAAATAATAATAAAAAAAGCGATAATAAACTAAAAAATCTGTATTAAAAATAAAAAAAAAATAAATATAAAAATAGTTATAAAAGGCGTAAAAATAAATATAATAAAAATAAGACTGATTAGGCCTATATTATAAAAAAAATAAAAAAAACCAAATTAAATATTAAATTATAAACGTTTACATTTTAATTATCCGCAGCTTTTATAAAAAACTCTAATAATAAAATATTTATTATAATTAATTATAACAGTATATATAAATATTATAATAAGATTTTTAATTTTATATAAAAGCGCGATTAATATATACGCTAGTATAACCAGCAACTAATTAAACAGATTAAAACTATATTTTTTATATTTTTAGCGCGTTATATTTATAATAAATATAAAACTTTATTTATATTTTAAAACTAATTATTTTAATATTTTAATATATATAAAAAATTAATAGATAAAAAGGCAAATTCTATTTTTTAGCTATATAATAAGTTAGCTTATATAATTTAAAAAGCAGAAAATAAAAACTCCGAGCTAATTATTTTTTAAATTAAAATTATATTTTTTAAATTAAATAATTAAAAAGTTAAATCGATTTATAATTATTATTTTTATTTTAAAATCACTATTTAAAATAAACTTAATAAAAATAATATAATGGTCTGTGTAGACATAGGGGCTAAAAAAAGCCTGGCTATATAAAAGTTTTTATTTAAAATAAATTATATTATTAAGGCTAGAAAAAGCCATATTAAAAATATTAGCAAAAGCAAAATAAAGTATAAAAAATAAGCTATTTTTATTTTTTATATTTTTAGCTATAATAAGTATAGATTTTTTAAATTAATAAAGATTATTAAATTAGTTTAAGTATTAAATGCTGATATTAAACCTATATTATTATTAAAAAATAGCTTTTTAATTTTTTAAAGCGCAGTTATTAATTATGCGGCCTAACAGCTTATTTTTGCAGGGGCGTCCGGCTTTAGCGTGCCTTTTTAGCTATAGCTACGAGCACACCTATGTATTCGACGGGTTACTTTATTAAAAAATACTGTGCTGCCATTTAAAACAACACTATAGGTATTAGCTAAATATAAGCCACTCTTTTTTAATAAAAACTTTTTTTTTAAGCTTTTATATATTAATAAAGTAGCTATATTGGTTAAATTAATTATACTATACGCGGTTATAATAACTAACCTATTAACTAGTATAGTAGCTATTTTTAAAAATATTAAAGTAAATATTATTTAAAAATAAACTAACATTAGCTTAAATTATACCAAGGCTTTATAAAAAAAATGTTTTAAAGCGGTAATAGTTGCTATAATTTTAGCAGCCACTGGTGCCTAGGTAAAAAAAACCAATTTATTGGCCACTTTAGTTAACGCTAGGTTATATTTAAAAAAAATAATTATATTTAATAGTTTTTATATTAATTAAATGCTATTTATACACCCTGCGATTAAAGCGATCGCTATTAATAATTATAATTTTAATATACTTTAAATAAATGCTAATATATATGCTGTATACCTGTTAAATAATATTGTAAATATAATTAATATTTTAAAAAAATAAAAAACTTTAAAAAAAACACCTTTAACTAATATAATATATAATATAATCGATAATCCGTATTTTAATACTAATTTATTAAAAAATAAGCTTTAATAAAAAGCGCTATTTATTTTAAGTATTAAAAAGCTATTAAAAAAGCATAAAATTATTGTATTAAAAAAGCAGTTTATTTATATTAAAAAAGATTTTTTAGCATATAAGCTATTTTAGCTATTAAAAAATATTTTTAAAATTTAAACAGACTAAGGTATTATTAATATTTTTAAAAACGAATAAATAAAAATTTTTTTAATAAATAATTAATAAAAAACCAAGCTTAATAATTAAGCGTATTTTTTAAATATTAAAAATAAAAAAGCTATTAACTTTATTTTTAACCGACTTTATATGTAAAGCCATATAAAATAAGTCGAAAAACTAACTTTATTTATATACTTTACGTTTATAGTCTAGCTTTAATATAAAAGAAAAAAGGCGTTAAAATTAATAGTCGACTTTTAAATGTTTAATAAGCTAGCTATTTTAAATAATTATTTTTTTTTTTTATAGTCGAAAGTTATATTTGCACTTTAAAGCAAAAAATATATATTCGTTATAAACGCTACGTTATTTTTTTATTAATTTAAAGTCTACTTAGATTATAAAAATAAATTTATAATTATAAGTTTTAAAAGTTTAAAATAAAATACTATTATATTAATAAGATTTTATAACTTTTTAGCTTATATTTAACGCTTTATAAATAAACTTTTACAGCTATATCGGGACTATTATTATATATTTATTAATAATGTAATAATATATTTTAATATTAAAAAAAAACATATAATATATTTATATTTTATTTTTATACTGTTTTAAAATTAAAAAATTTCGCTATTTTTTAAAAAGTTATTTTTAAAATATTTATTAGTTAAATTATTAAAATTTCGCATCGACGCCTTCGGTATAGCTATAACGGCTAAACAGCTAAAGGCTTTTTAAAATTTAGAGTTTTTTAACTAATTAAAAGCTTTAAAGCGATATTTTAGCAGTAGCGGATTTTTACAGACTTTTTTACTATATTATACCAAATATACAAAATTTTTTTAAGCAAAAAAAACAGCCTTACTAAATAAAAGTCGTAAAAATAGATTAATTATTACCGAAAACCCTAGTAAGCGCTAAACATACTATTAAAATACGATTTTTAAACTAACAGAAGCTAAAAAAACATTATTTACAGCGGTTTAAAACTTTATATGTTTTTATAATATTTTATATTATTATAACCCTGTTAAAACGCTGTTTATATAAATAAACACTTTATTAAAACGCAGCTTTAAAATAATAATATTTTATTTTTATAATAATTATAAATAAAAGCTTAGTGTAATAATTTTTAACACCTAAATACTTTTTATTATATTTTTAAATTATTATATATTTAATATAAAATTAAAATATAAACTATTTAAAATAAAAATAGCCTATATAATTTAGACATATAAACAGCTTTACATAATAATTAAAGCATGCTAAAACTTAGTAATTATTTTAACGGATTATTCGGCTATTAAAAAGATTATAAACTAAATTAATATTAATATAGCTTTAATAAAAAAAGCAAATAAACGTCTGCTAAATGCATTAATTTACTTATTTTAGTACAGCATATAAATATACCACCTGCTAAAAAAACTAAACTTTATACCTAACGCTTTTAATTGCCTAAAAGCCATTATTAACAAAGTCGACAAATATAGCAAAATTAAACGTTTTAATAAAAATTTTATCTTTAAACTAGGTTTAAGCGGCATTAAGTACTAAAATTTTAAAAGCAATTATAAACCTAGCGGTTTAAGCTAAAATTATTATAAATTATTAAAAAAACTTTAAATATAAATTAATATTATAAAACATTTATAATAGTATAACAAAGTCTAATAAAAATATTAATAACTTTTTATAGCCCGAGTATCCGTTTATAATTATTAAAAAATTATTATATAATATTAACCGTATAAGTATATATAGACTTTATATTTTAAAAGTATAAAAAGCTAAATTCTTATAAATAGCTTATAATAATAAGCATTATTTTAATAAACAGTATATAATAAAAAAATTAAATGCTTATTTAATCGCTTTAAAAACTAAAAAAATAATTATATATTTAAAACATTATAACAGCTGCAAAACCTATATAATAAATAAAAGCAAGCTTAATAAAAACTACTAACCGATTTGCCCGCATAATACTCGACCTATAAAAACTATTGCGATCGATTTTATAATAAAACTGTTTAAAACCTTTTTAATTAATACCTTTTAGTAGTTAAAAGGTTATACTTATTATAATACTTTTATGCTAGTTATTTATATAATATTTAAACGGTCACTTTTTATTTTTAAAAATAAAACCTATACAGCAAAAAACTAGGGCACCGCTTTAGCTAAGCAGTTACTGCTATCGGACTAAGGCGTACCCACAGGCATTATTTTTAATTGCGACCGCAAATTTATTTTTAAATTTTAAGTTAGCATTTAAAAAACCTTTAGAGCCCGTTTACTTATAACTACGGCCTATTACTTTTAAAGCGACGGCCTAGCTAAACAAAAAAACCAAACTATTAAAATTGCTATTTAATATTATTTGTTTATATACCCCGACAAAACGTAAATAAATTTACTACCAGCTTTATAGTAAAACTTTAACAGTGCATATTTAAATACTATAAAGTTTTTAGCATATAAGCAGCTTTTTAAATTTAAGCTTTTAAAGCTAGTAAACATACTTATTTAAATAAACATTTTTATTTATAATAACATAAGATTTTTTTAAAAATATCTTTATAAAAACGCAGAATTAATAATAAACTTCGCATTAGTAAAAGCTAAAAAATATTATAACAGCAAACATAAATTAATTAAATTTATTAAAAAAAACGAAGTTTATTTTTAACTGTACTATAGTTATTACCTGCTAAATAAGCTTTTAAAAAAGTATTTTTAATAAAAAGCAGGTCTATAAAAGGTAAAAAGAAAAATAGGTTGTTTAGCTTATAAAATCGACCTACTAAAGATTTTTAAAATATACCTTATAATATTTATAGCGCACCTATTACTAGGTCGCTAAAGCAAAGATCTATTTTATCGTTTTAATTTTACTCCGGGACCCATTTTAAATAACTAACCGGACTTAAAAAAAAAAGCTAAAAACTTATTTAAAATAAAAATTATAATTAAACACCGTTTTAACTGTTAAAAAAATAGATTTAAATATTTAGTTAAATAAAAAAGGTATGGCTATAAAAACAATTAGTACCGCTTAAAGTAACAGCTGCGCCACTTTAAAAAATTAATCGAGAAATATTAAACTTAAAAAAAAAAAAGACTTTTGTTAAAAAAAAAAAAGCCTTTTACTAGCAAGCGATAAAAGCGCCTTTATAAAACGGCAAATTAAATCGTTTTATTATATAATACTGTTATTAAGGTTAATAATTTCGCTTTTATGCCCTAGCACTTAATATAAATAAATAAAAAAAGCTTTATAAAATAAAGCTATATACCCGTTATAAATACCTAGATATATAAATAAGGCGTAGCTTTATCTGTAGATTAGATAAAAAAATAGACCTTAAAAGTCTATCTCCACTTTAAACCGTACAGGTCTAGACTTTTTAATCTAGATCTCGATATTTACACTCAAATACGGCACTACCCCTAGTAACCCATACTAGCTTATTAAACGGCTTATATTATTAAAAATATCTTAATAAATATAAAATAACGTTTTAGCTATATTAATTTAAAATAATTAAATTATTTATTAATTTTTATTTAAATGTTAATATTAAATATAGTTTTTAATTTTAATTTTATTTAAAATTTTATATAATTATATTTTTAAATATTATATATAAAAAATAAGTTTATATAAATATAAGCTGCTTTTAAACGTTAGCAAACGACTATTAGGTTAGCTAGACTTATTTTAAAGTTAAAATCTAACGCTAGGCCACCTTAGTTATTATTAAAAGCATTAGCGATGCGGTTTACACATTTTATAAATATATTATTATTTAAATATATTTTAAAAATACGGACTTTTTAAGCAAGCCTGTAATAGCGGCGTAGCAATAAAAGTTAATTTTAAAAAAAATCTCTAAACTAACATTTTATTTAAAACGGACGTTTTTAAACTAAAAAAAATAAATATTATTTTTTTAAAAAATTATGCGATTATTAGATTATATAAAAACATATAAATTTTAATAAATTTTAAAACTAAAAGCCGGTAACACCAGGATATCTAGGTATAAATAGCTTACTATGTTAATATTTTTTTTTATTTTATAATAACTGTTTTAATTATATACCGTGCACTACACGACGGCTAAAACCTTTTTTTAACTTAGTAGAAAATAATAACTTTATTTACTTTATTACGCTAGCTAACGCTAAAATAAACTTTATTTTAGCTTAAAACGATTTAAACGTTTATTTATATATTTATTTTTATATTATTATTAGGTTACTGTTTTTATTAAATAAAAACTGCTATATATACTAAATCGTCGAACTAAAAGTATATAAGTTCGCACTGCGTCCGGCCCGAGATATAACTTATAAATATAGCATTAAAAAGGTTGCTTTAAACAAAATAACTTACTTTATAAGCGTTTAAATTTACTACCGGAAAAATAAAGCAAAGGTGTTTTAATATATATTAGACTTTATTTTTCGATATAAGTCCGTTTTTTATAATAAAAAATTTATAAATACTTTTAAAAATAAATAGTTATAAATTTAAACTAAAGGCCTTTTTAAACCAGGTGTAAAAAGAGCTTTTATTTTTAAAGGCTAACCTTAGAATAGCTAGTGTAAGTGTTAAACAGGTGTTAAATATGTACTGTTAGTGGCTAAGCCTGTTAATAGCTTATATAAAGCTCGTTTTTTATATAACCGCTAAAAGCGGCTAGGCTATTTATTATATATTAATACTTCACTAATAAAACGGTTAGTAATTTAATAAATTTTAGCATATTTACTTTTTTATATAAATTATATTAAATTTTATATACTTTTAAATTATATTAATTTAATTTTTTTAATAATTAAATAGCTGTTATATTTAAATATTCTATTTATTTTACTTTTTTTAATTTTTTTTTTATTTATTTAACTTATTTAACTAACTTATTTTATTAACCTTTTTATTACTACTTATATTATTTAATCTTTTATTTTATTAAATTTATTTTTAAATTAATTTTATTACTTTACTTTATATAAAGTTGATTATTTTAGTTGCTAGGCATTTTATAGCCGTTATTTCTAAAGCTTTCGTCTTTTTTATTAAAGCTTTCGCTATTATTTTTAAAGCTTTTTTTTTTAAAAGCTTTTGCTGTTACTTTTAAAGCTTTTTTTTTTTTTAAAGCTTTCGCCGTTATTTTTAAAGCCCTTTTTTTTTAAAGCTTTCGCTGTTATTTTCGAAGCTATTGCCGCCGCTTTTATTGCTTTCTTTATATATACTTAATATAATCTGCATAGCTTTTATAGCAGCTTGCGCGGCTTTTAAAGCATTTTATTTATAATGCCGCCTTATTAGCGCTTTATTTTTTTTAAAAGTTAATTTGCTAATAAAATTAATAACTATTTTTGTTTAGCTTGTAAATAATAATAATTTAAGCAGGTAAGGATTTATAAAGCTAAAGCATTTTTTAAAGCTTTAATTTAATAATAAGCGTTATAACTAACCGACCGATTTTTATTAACCTAACTATAATATTTATAATAAAGTATATTAGTTTAAATAATTATTTATAAATAATATTATAGTTTATTTTTTATTTTTTAGCTTTTTTAAGCTTATATATTATATATTTTTTAATTTTTTTACTATAATAACATTTTAAATTTTTTTAATTATAGCACTAAATTATAACACTTATAATTATTAGTTTATTTGCGTTATATTTAATGCAAGCGTCGAAAAAAAATATTTTTTACACTTATTTATTATTCGATTTTTTTTATTGCTTTATTATTATAATGCTTTTTTATTATATAATTATAATTATTATAACTTTTTTTTTATTTAAATTTATATTGATTTTTTTTTACTGCGCTTTTATTTCGATTATTTTTTAATTATTTTTTAATTTTATTTTAAATATCGCCTAGTTTTACGCTTATAATCTAAGTTATTTTAATATAGCTTTTATTAAATGTTATTTATTGCTAAATAATGCGCTAAATATTAAAAAAGCTTAGCAACTTAATAAAAAAAGTAAAAAATTCGAGTTTTTTACTGCTAAAAAAAAACCGCATATTTATTATTTAAATTTATTTTATAATTTTTACCTTAGCGATTAAAAAAATTTTTATTAGTTTTTTAATAAGCAGTTAATAATAATTTAATAATATTAAAAATATTAAATATAATTTAAAGCATTTTTTTTTTTTTTATATATTATAAAATTTATAAATATATTTAAAAAAATAAAAAACAGTATAGCTTAAAGTAATATAAAGTTAAATAAAACGCCCGAGGCATTTTTAATTAAGCTAAATAATATAAATATAAACTAATATTTAATTTAAATTATATTTAGCGACTAGTTTATTAATAACTTTTTTATTAATAAGCTTATTTTATTATATAGCGTTTAATATAAATAAAGTGGTTTTAATATAATTAGTACTTTTTAGCGCAGTATTATACTAATTAAAATAATAATAATTTTAATAAAATAATAAAATTTAAATTAAATTAAAAGCTTACGACCGCTAAAAAACTAAGCGGCTAACTAAAAAGCAAAAATAATATTCTAAATAGTTATTGCGCCGCTAAAAAATAAAAAAAGTCGGACTTTAATAAATAGTAAGTATTATTTATATATATATATATAGCGTACCTGCTTGCCTATATAGCTTTGCTTTTTATTTATATTTATTATAATTTTTTTTTATAAATAATTTAATAAATAAATACTTTAAAGTTTATATTGCTTAAAAAAAATTTATATATTTTAAAATTTATAACTTTTTTTAATATTTATTTACTATAGCTATTATTTTTAGCATTTTTTTATTTTCTAACGCCGTTTTTACACTGCTATTATATTTAAAAACCTTTTAAACCGTTTTTTTTTTAAATAGCTACATTATTATAAATTTTATTAGCTTAGCTATTTTTTTTTAATAGCCTGCGACTATACAGGTTTACATCGTCGCTAAATATGTAAATTATAATAAAAAGCATATTTTTAATAATAAAAATGCGGCCGTTTAAATATTTTATTTTAACTTTTAAAAGCTTTAAAAAAGCATTTTTAATAAAGCTACTTAGTATTATTATGCTTTTAAACTAAAATTTTTAAATTTATACTAACAGTTTATATAATATAAAATTTAATATTAATATATTTATTATATATTTAATATATTATATTATAAACAGCCTGTTTATATATTAAACGCTTTAAATATATTTAGTTAAAAAATAAGCATAATTATAATTAACTATATTAAAAAGTGGTTTTATACTGTTAATATTATTATTTTTGCATTATATGCCTGCGCTAGTGCTTAAATTTTAATAAAAGGTATTTTATTTTAGCTTTAGTATATTATTAATATTTTAGTTTTAAACTCGAACTCGACATTTTTTACTAAAGCATTTTTAGCAGTTAAAGCTTAATAGGCAGCTTTAAATTATATATAGCCGTAGTATATAAAAACTAAAATAAAAAAAAATTAAAATATTAAAACTTATATTATTATTAAAAATTTAAAGTGTAAGTATTAATAAATTAAAACATTTAATAAAAAGCAAATTAATAATAATATAACATTAAAAAAGGTTTAAAAAGCTATAGCTATTAATTTTTTAATATTTTATATTATAAATTAGCGTATATATAGCCATGCTTATGCTATATATAGTATGCTATATAATTATTATATTAAATAACTAAAACTTAAACTAATTAATATAATACGTTCGAACTTTTTTTTAATATACTTTTTTTAAATAATTATTAAATAAATAAATTTAAAAAAATAATGCTATAGTATTAATAAAAAGAATATAACGGTATAGTATATATAATTAAATTATATTATTATATAGTATATATAAAATAAAGCAAAAAAAATATAAAGCCTGCGCTTATTTAAATTAAAAAATAAAGCAAAATTAAAAGTAATTTTGCTGACCAGCCTATATAAAGGCCTATTATATTATAAATAAATAATAATTATATACTGTTTTATTTAAAGCTTTTAAAAAATATATTTATTAAATTTATTTAATGCTAAAAATAAGTACTAAAAAATAATAGCTATAGCCACATATTATAAAAACATAATAAAAAAAAGCATATTAAAAAATAAAGCTATAGCTTTTAATAAGCTATATAAAAATAAAACTTATAATTAAACGACGTTTTAGCTAGCCTAAAAATAAAAACCGAAAGAATTATAGTATTATTAAAAGTTTTAATGTATATTTTAGCTATTTATTTAGCTTTAAATTAAAAAAAAAAAATAAATTAAAAAAAAAATAAAAAAAAAATTTATAATTATAAGCATTAAAAAAAAAAGCAAAAAAAAAGCAGATAATAAGCTTAAAGCTAATTAATAAGTTTATAAAAATATAAATAAAAAAGTTACGTTTTTAATAATAATAAAACAGATTTAATTATTATTATTTTTATTTTTATTATTTTTAAAACGATTAAATAAATTAAAATTTATTATATTTTATATAGTTTATAGCTATTATTTTTTTATTTATTTTTTATAATGGAATAGCATTAAAACGGCATATTAATTAATAATAAAAATAACCGAAACGACCTAGATAACACGGAGTAAAAAGCTAGCAATAGTAAAGACTTATATATAGTAATATATAAAAGCTTATTATTTTAAACTTATAAAATGTAGCAATTTTAAGCATAAGTAATAATATTTTTAAAAAAATATTATAATTAAAAAGTTATAAATTTAATATATATAAACCTATTTTATATAAATAGGTACTGCAGTAATATAAATTATATAATAAAAAAAAATTAATAAAAAAAATAGTATATAAAGATTTAATAAAAAAATATTAAACTAACGAGTGTATTTTAAAATATAAAACTTTATATTAAATATTCGAAATAATAAGCGATAAAATGTTAAACCTAGCGATATAATATATATAAACGATTTATTTATAATAATTAATAATTAATTTAGCTTTTTTATTTAAAAAGATTAAAATAAACTTTATTTTAAATATTAGCTATTTATATTTATTAAAAGTTAGCTAGCTTTTTAATAAAAGCTTATTTTAGCTAAAAAAATAAGTAATAATAACGGCAATAATAAAATAAGCTAAGCAAAAAATAATTTAAAAAAATATTATACCGGCATTTTTATAATAAATATATAATAATAAATTTAAGCTTAATAATTTAAAAGAAATACTGTTAGTACTAGCAGTATAAAACTATATTTAATTATAACTAGGTTAAAAATAAATTAATAAAAAAAAAAAAAAAGATTTTAAAAATATTATAAAAAAAAAGGCTTATTTTTTTTATTAAAAAGCTTATTAAAAAAAAAAAACTTTAAAATATAATAGCATAAAATAAAATAAAATAAAAATAAAATAATAGCTAAAAAATAAAACGTTAACATAATAGCTAAAAAATAAAAAGTAACTATTAAATAAATAAAAAATAATAGTTTAAATAAAAAAAACGGAATTTTAATATATATTTTAAAAAGCTTTTTTAAATAAAACCGCTTTTTATAATTTATATAGTATAGTATGCCGTAGGGTGTAGTACGAAAGTAGTGTTGTGAGTCCGAAATAGAAAATGTAGATTAGAAAGTCAAAGCCGTAGGCCCTCCAAGGTGGAGAGACCTAGTAGGCCGGGTGGGGACCAGAGGTTTTTATTATCTATTTAATCTACATAAGGACTAGTGTAGTACGTACTGTAAAAGTCACGTGAGAGACCCTTTGCTAGTCCGTGTTAATAATTTTAAAATAAAATTTTAATAAAAACTAAAATGCTAGCTTTTATATTAAGCTATAATTAAATTAAATAGTTTAAATAAATTTATAATAATTAAATAACCGTTAAAATTTTTATATATAAAAATAATAGTTTAGTTTTAGCACTAATAATTATTGTTTATAATAAAAAGCTATTTAAAAAAACATGCTTTTTTAGCAAGCTTTAATAAAAAGTTTATATTAATTATATAAAACTTTGCTTTAGTTTTTATTATATTTAAAAAGTTATTACCGGTTATATTAATAAAAAGTCGAGTAAATAAATAATAATTATATAGTTAGCTATATTAGCTAGGTTAAAAAATAAATATTTAAATTTTAAAATATAAAAAATATTAAATAAACTTTGTATAATAAAGCAAAATGCTTCTGTTAACACACCGGTATAACAAATAAGTTATATAAATTTTTTATAATAATATAAAAATAAAATATATTTATATAAAAAAAATATGCTTTTTATAAAAACTCTGTTAGTGTGCAGCACTAATAAACATAATAAAGCTATTTTTTATTATATCCGTCCGTGTATAAACATTTATATACTATATTTTAAAGCAGTTATAGCTAATATGCTAGCGATTTAATATTAGCTTTTTTTTTTTTAGCAGCAATTATATATAAAGCTTTTGCTAAAAAAAAAGTGCTAATTATATTTTTTATTAAAAAGTGCTTTAAAAAATAAGTACGCTAAACCGACTTTATTTAGATTGCTATATAAATACTTTTTAATTTATATTTTAAAAATTACTTATTTTTTTTTTTTTTTTTATATAATAATAACCATTATTACTACTATTATTATTATTATTATTATTATATATGCGCGCATATATATATATATAATATATATATATATATATATATATATAATATCTACTTTTGCTTTTGCTGCTGCTGCTGCTGCCGGTTTCGCTGCTAGTCCCGCGCGCCTTTGCCTTGCTCTGCCGCTTTTTAATAGCATATATTAGTTTTAAAACTTTATATAAATAAAAAACGGCGGCGCTATTAAAATTTACTTTTTTTTAATAAAAAGCCGGCGTTACTAAGAATTTATATAAACGCTTTATATAAATATATATTTATATTTTTTATATATAAGCTTTATATTATTAATTTAAACTAGGTGGTATAATAAAATAAAAAAGGTATTATTATTGCCGCGCTTTAATACGACGTTTTTTTTAAAGTCTTACGGTCGGACTTCCTTATTAACGCCTAAGCTAAATTTATACGCTATAAAAGCTACTTTTATACGCTGTTTATTTAAAGCTATAGCTAATCGGCCACTGTTTGCTATAATAGCTCTTGGTTTAAGTACTAAAATTATAGCGGCGTTTTTTTTATAAAATGCGTTACTATTTTTAGCTATTAAAAAAATACATATAGCGCTTATATTTAACGCTTATATAAAACGCACTATTTAAAGCATTATTAAAAAATAAAAAAATAAAAAGTAAACTTAAAAGTATAAAAAAAATATTTTAAAAAAAATAAAAATAGTTTAATTAAATAATTATATAAAAAAAAATTTATTTTTTAAAGTTTTTATTATTTTTTTAAATATTATATTATATATTTTTTTTTTTCGCTTTTTTTTTTTATTATAAGCGTAATACCTATTTAATTATATATAATAAAAGCTTTTATTTATATAATTAAACGGTTTATTAAAACCAAAGTTTTAAGCGCCCGGTTTAATGTTTATTTAATTAATATATTAGCTAGATTATCTTTTCCGTCGATCTACCAGATTTTTATAATTTTTTATTTTTTATATAATTTTTAAAAAAATATAATATTAATTATTAGTTTTTTTTTTTAAATTATCTTTAGCTTAATTAAGCAGTTATATAAAAATTTTAAATTTAAATATAAAATTATTAAAAGCGATAGCAATAATAAAGTTTTAAAAATTTTTATTAGTATTATATAAAACGTAATTATATTATCGAATCTATTAACTATTTTATATAACTCGCTTGCTAGTATGCTTTAGGTAATTTTTCGGCATTTGTTCAAGTTTTAATATATAATATTGCTTTTAATTTTAAAAGCTTAGTTATTTTTTATATGTTGCTTAGTGCTAATTATAATTATAAATCCGAGCTATAAGGTTATATTAGCATTATTTATAAATAAGCTGTTTATAAAAATAAATAGCTTTATATATTTAAATTTAAATAATATAAAAGTTAATTTTTAGCCGGCATTTTTAATCTGCTAGCGGATTTTATTATTTAAAAATTCGATATTTTTTTTTTTTAGCTTTATAATCTAAGCTATAATTAAAAGGTTATATATAGCTTTAGGTTAGCAAATGCTGCTAATATATGCACCTTTTGCACGTTAGGCTATATATTATTATATAGCGTTTTTTATATAAAAATCGATTTTTATTAGTTAATTTGCTTAACCTTTTTAAGTTAGTATAATATAACTTTTATTTAATAAAGTAACTTTTTTACTATTAAATTCGACCGGATAGTCTGTATAAAAAGTCTTTTTAGGCTTTATATAAAACTCCGCCCGGTTAAGCTTTCGTTTTTTTTTAGCTAAAAATTTAAAAGTTATAAAGCTAAACGTATTATTTATTTATAGGCCGGTTATGCTAAATTTTTTAACAGGGCCTTTAATGTATAGCAAATAAAAGTTATATATAAAAACGGTTATTTTGAGTTTTTTATAGTAGTGCTAATAATAAGTTTTAAACTAGTATAAATTTAATTTTGCTAACCTATACAGTGGCTATATAATTTATAAAATCGTGTTTTTAAAATAGCAAAACTTAAATTTAGTTAGTAATTATATAAAAATTATATATAATAGCTTATTTTTTAATTATATATAAGCTTAAATAATATTTTAAAATTTTTTAGCGGTGTTAAAGTCGCATATAAAAAAAAGTCTTAGCATAAACAGCAATTGTTAGCTTATATATAGAATTATTAGTAACTAAGTTAGTACGGTTTTTTTTTCTATATTATTATACCTTTATATAACCAGTTTAAACTTTTTATATAATTAGGTCGTTTTTTTTTTTACTTTTTATATAAAATATAATTTAAAAATCCGAGTTTTATCGTACTTTTTAAATATATACTTTATAAATTAAAATATTTTTTATATAATAAAATCGTTAATTTCTGTTATATTTAACTTTTTAAACAAAGCTTTTAGCATATTAATTACGCCGTTATTCCAAAGCTTAATTACTAATTTATACGCTTGTTTTTTTTTTATAAAAATAAAAGTATAAAAAAGTGCGTAAGCTTATTATATATAGGTGTCTGCTACGACTTTTTAAAAACGTTTTTGCTTTTTTTATATAGCTAAAGGTTAGACGGCTTAAATATTGTCTATATCGGTTTTTCGCTCTGCTACCGTCTCGTTTTTTATTATATAGTAGTACAGCTTAACTTATATATAATAAAATCTTATCGGTTTATTTACTGTTTTAATAATAATATTAGTGCCTTTAATAAACTAAATATTATATAAACTATTTTATTTTTTTTTTATGCTATATTAACACTTCGCTTTAAAATAAAAATAAAAATATTTTATATAAAAGTCTGTTGCGCTTACAAACTGCCTAATTAATCTTAACCTTTGCATATTTATTACATAACATTTTTATTACTTTTTTAATTATTTTAGCTTTTTATATAATATTAAATAAAAATGGCAAGTTTTAGTTAATTTAAAAATATGCTTTAAATATAAAAAATATAAATATAAAACCGTTAGGTCTAGCAATATCGTTTAACGCTTTAATAGCTATTTATAAAATTAACTTTAATTTTATATAATAGCCTAGTTTAGCTTTTAATATATTATATGCACGTTAAAGCGGTCTGTGTGCTTTTTTAATTTTGCTAATAGCTTAATATGTTTTAATAAATATTTAACGGCATTATATGCTAATAATTTTAGCATATTTTTAAAATTTTTTAAAAATAAAATTAGTTTTAAAATTATATATAATTAGATTTAAAGGCTTTTAGTACACGTTAATCTAGCATTTATAAAATGCTTCTTAAGCATTATATATAAATATTAATTTAAAAAAAATCGCCGTTTAAAACTTTATTATAGCGTTAATAATATATAGTATATAATAATTATCGATTTATATAATATTAATTATTACTTTATAATTAAATTCGCAATCGTTTTTAATTAAAAATTTAAAACGTTTTAGCGCTACTTTATATATTTAATAATAATAGCAAAACTTTTAAATTTTTTTTAGTATAAAAAGCTTTATTTAATGGCCCGCTCGTTTAAACAGCATATATAACCTTTTTATATAAAAATAGCTAAAACGCTAATATAGTCGCTATAACTCCGTTTTAATAAAATAAATAGCTTGTTTATATAAGCTAATATTAAAAAATAAATATTTTTATTTATATATAATAAAAACTATAGTTTTATTTTTTTATATAATTAAATTTTTTATATTATTAAAATAAGCGTTAACCCTGTCGGCATTTTTTAATAAAAATAAAAATAGCGTTAAAATATTTAAAATATAATATATCGTTATATTTAATATGTTCGCTATTTTAGCAGTGCTAATTATTATAAGCAAATCGTTTTTATTAAACCTAATATGCGCGCTATTTAAAATTTAATTAATTTTTATATAAAAATATAATTAAAAATATATTTTTAATTAAGCTTTGCTAACTATTAAAAAGTTCGACGCGCTAATGTCTTATAGCTTTTTTTAATACTTTATATAATACTAGTCGTTTAAAATAAATTAGTTAAACAGGGTGTTTATTTTGCGGTTTTAAATATTTTTATTTATTATATAATATAAAAATGCTTAATTTAAAAAAAATTAAATTATTTATTTTTTATTTTTATTTTTTAAATTTTTAGCATTTTTATTTAAATCGAAATTCTTTTTATATTTAGCTAAATATATAGAAAATTTTTTAATTAATAGATATTTTTTATAATATAGCTTATATATATTAAAATATAAGTTTTTTATATATTATTTTTTTTAAAAAATATAATTAGTTAATTAGCAGTTTTTTTTTTTATATATAAAATATTTTTTATTTATATATAAAAGTTAAAGTTAGCTAAGTTAAATAAAAAGCTAAAATTAACTTTTTTTTTTACTGTTAGTTTTTAAAACTAGGGGTTGCCGCTTAGCTTTTAACCTTTTATGTAATTAAACTAAGTGTACTGTTTGTTTATATAAAATATATTGTTTTTTTATATGTAGTGCCTTGGTATACTATTGTTAATAATAACCTATAAGCATGCTTAAAAATTAAAAAAAAAACCTTTATATATTAGTTTTTAAAAAATTAATACTGTTAATAATTTAAATATATTATAATATATTTAAATAATTGTTATATTAAGCTAGATTTCGCTTAAATAATTTATATTAAATGCGCGTTAAGCTTTTAACAGCTTTATTAATATTTTTTTAAAAGCTTTATATAAAATTATTTTTAGGTTTTTTAACTTTATATATATAAAAATAATTATAGTTTAATTTGCTTAATATTAGCTATAATTAGTGTTTATATTAAAATAGTTATTTAGTATATTATATATAGCTTTTTAAATCTGCTTTAATTTAATATAGTATATTTAATAGTTTTTTATATTATTTTTTAAAATGCTTAGGAATATTATATAAAATTAGTTTTTTAAAATTCTAAGTTAACAACAAATAATAATAAAAATGCGGGCTTTATTATATAATAAATTATACGGTTTTTTTATATAATTATTAACTAATTTTTATATTTTTTTAAATATAAAAAATTTATTGGTTAAAACGACACTATTTTATATATTTTTTATTAAAAGAATGTTAATGCTTTAGAGTTTAAACATTAAATTTAATATTATATAAAATATAAAAGGTTTTTAAAATGTTTATAAAAGGTTATAAATAACAGTGTATTTTTTAACTAGCTAAAAGTTCGGTTTATATTTAGATTTTTTTATATAGTTATATAAAGTTTATAGCATATAATTATAGCTTAGTTTTTTAGATTTTTTATAAAGTAAATCCGAGGTTTGCTTAACTGATAGTTATATAGGCTTTAAATATATAATAATCTAGGGGGTTTAAAATTAGACGGTTTATACAGAGAGGTTTTGCTTAAGTGTAAGCTGTGTTGGTTTTATTTATATAGTGGCTTTTTTATTGTTTTTAAAAGTGTTAGTTTTTTAAAGTATTATATAAAGCTAGTTGCTTAAAGTAAATAAAACTAATATATGTTGGTCGCATATATTACTTAGTATTTTAGTAATTTTGTAGTCGTTTTTAAAAAGCTAAAAAAAGGTTATTATTTAGTGCTATAATTAAAAGTTAATTAAAATAACGCCTCGGTTTTAAAAGATTTAATTAAGCTTATATTTAATTATATGCTATAATTAATTAAATTAGTTTTGTTTTTAACTTTTAAAATCTTTAAAGTATATATTATATAATTACTGCCCGGTTAAGTTTAACCGGAGGTATTATATGCAGCAAAAAGCAGCTTATGCTAATAGTTTATTTTTATTAAAGCTAATAAAGTTAAATAGTTTTTTTTAGCATTAAAAGTTAATAATTTGCTATATAAAAGTTTATAATAGGTTTAACTTAGCAGTAATATTATTATATTTTTTTTTATATATTATTTAAATATGCAGTGCCGCCGCTAGTTTGGCGATAGTTTCGCCAGCGTTTTAAAATTTATTAGATGCTATTTTGGCATAATCTATATATTGTTTTACTTTTTATATAACTGATTAAAAAGTGCAGTTTATGCACTACCGCGTTAAATATGCGTTTAAAGGAAATTAATTTATATAAATACTTAATTTAGTCTTTTTTAACTTTGCTAATTTTAATATAAAGTTTAAAATATAATATAAAAGTCTAAGCTAAATTATTAAAATAACTCCGTTATTATTTTTATTAATTTATAGTGCAGAAGATTAATATAGCTATTAATTAATATTAAATAGATTTTATATAATAAAATAAAGTGTTTTTATTAACACACCAGTATAATAAATAAGTTGTATAAATTTTTTATAATAATATAAAAATAAAGTACGTCTGTATAAAAAAAATATGCTTTTTATAAAAACTTTGCTAGTGTGCAGCACTAGTGGACATAACAGGGCTACTCCCCGTTATGTCCGTCCGCGTACGGACATCTATATACTATATCCTAAGGCAGTTACAGCTAACGTGCTAGCGATTTAATAAAAAGTTTATAAATAAAAGCGCAACTATAGTTAACTAACGTAAAAATAAATATAAACTTAGCTAATAAACATATTAAATAAAGGATTTATTAAATAAAAAGTAGTTTAAAAAAAATAAAAGCGCAATTATATTTAATTAATATAAAAATAAATATAGACTTAGCTAGTAAACATATTAAGTAAATAATTTATTAAATAAAAAATGGTTTAAAAAAAACAGGGGCGTAATTATATTAACTAAAGCAAAAAAATAAAAGCGCGATTATATTAACTAACGCGAAAAAACAAAAGCGCGACTATATTTAATTAATATAAAAATAAGTACGGACCCGGCTAATAAACGTGCTAAGTAGGTGATTTATTAAATAAGAAATGGTTTAAAAAAAACGAAGGCGCAACTATATTCGACTAATATAAAAAAATAAAAGCGCGACTATATTTAACTAATATAAAAGTAAGTATAGACCCGGCTAATAAACGTGCTAAATAGGTAATTTATTAAATAAAAAGTGGTTTAAAAAAGACGAAAGCGCGACTATTTTTAACTAATATAAAAGTAAGTACCGAACCGGCTAGCGAACGTGCTAAATAAATAGCTTACTAAGTATAAAATAATTTAAATATTTAAATCTAAAAATATAAAAAAAAGTTATAAATAAAAACACGATTATATAATTAATATAAAAGTAAATACTAAATTAGTTAGTGTATATATATAAAAATAAAATAAATAAATAAATAAAAATATATAATAGCACGGATAAATAATTAATAAACTTAAGTAAAAAAAAATAAATAAAAATGATAAAAAAAAGTAAGCGGAGTATAAAAATACGAAAAAACCAAATAAATAGCTAAAAAGTTTTTTATAAACAGAAAATAAGCAATAAAAAAGCAGATCAATAAAAAGCTAAAAAATTTAATAAAAAAAACAATCGTTATTTATTTTAGCTATTAATATAGCAATATAGCGATATAGCCGCTAAAAGGTTTTTTTTTTTATATTAAAGTTATAATTATTAAAAAAAAAATTAATCGTATATTAAATTAGTTAGTTTTTTTGTTTGCTAAAGTAAAATATATAATAAATTAGAAAAAAAAGCTTAAAAGCCGTAAATAAAAATAAAACAGAGTTTTATTTATATATTTAAATACTTAGTAGGTTTATAGCTTTATAATAAAAAATAAAAGCTTTTTTATTTATTTATATTAAATACCTAGGTATTTAAATACTTATTTTATTTTAAAAAAAATAAACTATTTTATTTACTACTTATTTATTTTTATTTAAACAGTTATTACTTTTTATTTTTAAAATAGTTATTTTAAAACATTAGCGAATATTTATTAATTTAGCAATAAAATAATAAATAAACAAGATTATATTATTTAGCACCGCATATAACTATTAAAGCAATATAAACTTAAGCTTTTATAAACAAAAGATTAAACTATATGCAGCAATGCTTAAATTCGGTTTAATAATTTATATTAGATTTTAAAGCAGCGTTACTTTTTTTATTATTATTTATTCTGTTAGCGCATATTTTTTTTAAATAACTATTTTTTTTATTTTTTTAACAGGTTAATATTTTATATTTTTATATTTAATAAAAGCAGACCTAATTTAATTACTATATAAATATTTAAAAGCTTACTTAAATATTATCGTTATATTTTATAATTATTATAATTATTATATTAAATTAACCGTTTAATTATAATTTTATATTTTATATTTATTTTAAATGTTAAAATTAGCAGTAGCTAATAAATAATATTATTTTATAATAAGTAATAATTATAATAGCTTTATACTAAGCATTTTTATAGCAGCTATAATATAACTTATTAATAAAAGACTTTTATTTCCTATCGTTTTTATATTTTATAGCTTTATAAATACTAGCCGAGGCGTTTAATATCCGGCGATTTAGCTTTAGCAGTATAGTTTAAATAGCATAGGTATTTCGAAGCTTATGCGCTAATAGCTTTAATTTATTTTTATAACCGTTTTTTATATAAAAAAGCTATTAAATATTTACTATTATTAAATTAAATAAACTGCTAAAGTTTTTATATTATATTTTATTTATTTATTTAAATAACGCACTAAAACTATATATAGCTATTAAAATGTTTATAATTTTTATATATTATAATTTTAATATAGCAAAAGCTTAAAATATAATAAACTATATTTAAAATATTAACTTTTTTAAATTTAAAAAAAGATAAACTAGCATATAAAAAAAAGCGGTATATAGCGGCAAAACTACTTATTAAAATAAAGTAAGCTAATTATTTAAATTTAAAAAGCATAAGCATACCTTATTATTATTATTATAACTATTATTTATTATTTTTAATTAAAACTATTTATTATTATTACTATAACCATTATTTATAATTAAAACTATTTATTATTACTATTATAATTATTATTTATAATTAAAATTATTAACAGTTATAAAATCTTTTTTATATATTTTAATTTTTATTTAAACATTTTATAAGCTTATATTAAACTGTCGAGCTTTTTTATATTTAAAACTATTTAAAAAAAACTATTTATTAATATACGCGCTAAAGTAATCGTTTTAAAACACTTACGCCACACACTACGTACTACTATTACCCGGCTTTATTGCGGTAGCTTATATTTTAAAAGTTTAAAAAGTATATCTTAGCTTTTATTTATACTGCTATAAATATATTATAAACTAATTAATTATTATAGTTTATATATATAATAGCTTTTTTTAATAATGTTTAGGCGGTATAAAACGGCAATTATATTAAAAGCAGAGTTTAAATTTAAAAAATTTTCTATATATATTAAAATAAAAATATAAATAAATATATAAAAAATAAATAAAAATAAAAGCTTTATATTTAAAGCTAAATGTTTAATATAAAACTGCCCGGCTAAAAAAACAATAATAAAAAATAAAACTATAAAATAATAGTAAGCAATATTAAAAATTATAAAAAAAAATATATAATTATTATTAAATTAAACAGTAATATTATTATATATATATTTTAATATAAAAAAATTAATATATAAGCTAATAATTAAAATAAAGCAAACTTTGTTTGCATAATTTTATTAGCTATAATAAATAAGCTAATTAAACCTTTTTTAAAAATGCAGATTATTTTAAACAATATAAATAATTAAAATAATAAAATTAAAAGCTTACTTTTAACTATAAATTAAAAAAAAATTAAATTTTTTTAATTTATATAAGTTTATAAATAAAATAAATTAATATATTATAATATGCACAGCTTTAATAAATAAAATAAATATAAATAGTTTTTTTTTATTAATTTAATATTTTTTAATAATATAATATATTATAAAATTTAACGCTTATAGCCCTGCTAATAATTAAAACCGTATATAATATAGCTTATTTGCAAGCTAATAACCGATTATATATTTATTTGCTAATATGCGCGCCGAGGTAATTATTTTAAAGCATTTACGCTATATACCACGTACTACCACTACTTGGCCTTATTGCGGTAGTTTACGCTTTAAAAGTTTAAAAAATATATTTTAACTTTTATTTATATTATTATAAATATATTATAAACTAATTAATTATTATAGTTTATATATATAATAGCTTTTTTTAATAATATTTAAGCAGTATAAAACAGCAACTATATAAAAAATAAAGTTTAAATTAAAAAAATCTTTTATATATATTAAAACGAAAATTTAAAAAAAAGTATAAATAGTAAATAAAAATAAAAAGCTTATATTTAAAGTTAAATATTTAATATAAAACTGCCTGGCTAAAAAAACGATAATAAAAAATAAAACTGCAAAATAATAACGAGCAACGTTAAAAATTATAAAAAAAAGTATATAATTATTATTAGATTAAACGGCAATATTATTATATATATATTTTAATATAAAAAAATTAATATATAAGCTAATAATTAAAATAAAGTAAACTTTGTCTACATAATTTTATTAGCTATAATAAATAAGCTAATTAAATTTTTTTTAAAAATATAAATTATTTTAAATAATATAAATAACTAAAATAATAAAATTAAAAGCCTGCTTTTAATTATAAAAAAAAAGATTAGATTTTTATAATAAAAAATATGCTTATAAAAAACAGTAATTAATTGCTAATCTAGCTAATTATAAGCTTTAAAAGGCTAGATAAAGTGGGGCAGAGGGTATTTATACCCTTATACTAATGTACTGTTATACCTAAATACCCCGTAGTATCTACCTTTTTAATATAGATTTTTATTTCCTAAATAGGTAATAATGACTAGGCTTAAATAAGAAATTTTTTTTATTATAAAATCTGCAGCAAAAAGAATTTTTTAAGATAAACAAAACCTTCGTTCCACTCTAGTTATATCTTTTTATATTAAAAACGAAAGCATAAAACCTAGTTAAAAAAAACATTTTAAAAAAATGCAAAGCCTACTTATAAAAGCAGAAAAAAAAAATTTATTTAAAACATAATAGCTAATTTTTAGCGCTAAGGTCGAGCTTTTTATATATAAACGCCGGTTTTATTTTTATACTCTGTATTTATAATTTAAAAGCCGGCTTTTTTTTAAAAAAACTAAAAAAGCTATATAATAATAAATATCTGCATTAATAATAAAATAACTTTAAAAAACGCTTATTTAATAAAATTATAAAAAATATTAGCTAAAATATTAAATGTTAAATATATTATTATATTTAATGCTATATTTTTTTATTATTAGTAGCATATTTATTTAAACTTTTAATAGGTATTTATTATTATAACTTTAAAAAGTTAGTATATGTTTATATATTTTATTATAAAATATAAAAAATTTAACGTATATATTTAATGTTAAATAAACCGCTTTTTATTTAATATTAAATTAGTAAACAGCTATTATAATAATATTATAGTTAGATTTAGCATTTTAAAAAAATATTTTAAAAATATAAAAGCTATTTTTTAAAAATTTTAATTTTTTAATATTGGAATTAAACTATATAAAACGTTCGCAGGGTTTTCTAATGCAGTTATTTTCGGCCGCCTAGTAAATATATTTAAAATATCTATAATTAAAAAAAAACTTAAAGCTATTTTAAAGTTAAAATTTTTTAAAAATTTATATCTGTTTAAAATATTTATTAGTATAGCAGAATATATATACTATAACGTTTTTTTATACGCGGTTTTAATAAAGCTATTAAAACGATATAAAACTGCTTTTATTGCTTTGGCTTAAAAATAAAATTTAAAAAAAAAAACAGTCTAAACAATTAAAACAGCGCAAAATATAATTTTTTTTTTTTTTATTTTATAAATAAAAAACGGACGTTTTTTAAAATAATTAAGTCCGTATTTACTTAGTATAAAACGTTAACTTTTTTTATACTTATAAAAATTTTATATATTAACGTTAATATTTTTAAGCTTGGTATTAAAGTTTTTATATATTATATTAATAATACCGTTTTTTCCCGTTTATTAAATAAAAACAAGCGTTTAACGACATATGCTTTTTAAATAGCTATTTAATTAATAGCTTTTTTTTTATATATTTTAAATAATGTAAAAAGAAAATATTAAATAATTAAAATAAAAATCGTAGGTTTTATATAATTTTTAAAAAAAAACTTAACATTAAATAAATATTTACACTGTTAAAATATATATTTTTATTAACTACCGTATAATTATTAATATATACCGCTAATTAATAAATATCGCTAATTTAACTGCTATATTAATTAAAAATAAACGTTTTATTTAGGCTATAAAATATGTTAGCTAGTTCGATTTTATAATTATTTATAAACTAAAATTATTATATATTGTTTTAAACGTGCTGTTATATTTTAAATAAATATCTACGTTTAATAATATATTATAAAATGCTTTAAAAAATTAAATAATTTATTAAATAACTCCCCGGATATATAGTATAACATTGCATATTAGACATTTAATAACTTAAATATATATTAAATTTTTTTTTGAAAATAAATAAAACTAGGCGGTCGCTATAATAATAAAGCAAGTTTAAAATATTTTATTGCTACTAATATTTTTTTTAATAAAAAAAATCTTTTAATTTTAAAGGTTATTTTAATTAATACTTTAGACTATTAAAGTTTTACTTTTATAAAAATATTATTTAAATTTAAAAAAGCATTGCAAATAAAATACTTTAAAAACCTTTATTAAAAAAAAATTCTAAACGTTATTAAATATAACTTTTTTTAAAAATTATAAAACTAAACTAATTTATTATTTGCTTTAAAAAATAGCTTATTATAAAAAGTTATAAATAAAAATTCTAACCGTTTTTATATTTTTTAAACATATTTACTATAAATATTTAAAACATTTTATAATAAAAACCATATTAGCTATAAAAAACTAGCTTTATATTTATTATATTATTATATTAACTATAGCCGGCGTAAATTATATAATTATTTAGTAGAATATTTTAAATGTTAAGCTTTTTATATTTAATATTATTATAAATTTAGAAACTTTTAACTAATTATTAAACCTTTGTGTTTATATTATATTATTATTATTAACTTTGTTTTCGCTTTGCTTAAGTTTATTAAAAAAGGTTATAATATAGTATTTATATATATATATAAAATATTTAAAAAATTTAATTTAATTTAAAAAAAAACGTTTTATATAGCTAAATAATAAAGTAAGGCATTTATTAATAAGTTTTTTTTTTAATAATTAAAGCATTTTTAAAATCGTTATTTTAAACTGCGACTTAAAATTTATATTAGCGTTTTAAAAGGCTGTTTAAAAAAATTAAATATTAAATTATTACACTTTACTGCGTACAAACCGTTTACCGACGGACAGACTAAACATATAATATAAATAATTAAATCTGTTTTTTAATATTATATTAACTTTATAAATAACTGTAAAAAATAGCTAAATGCCTTTTTACGACTATAATTCGAATTTAATAACACCTGCTTTTTAATTATAAAATAAACCTTAAATAAAATTATCTGCGGCTTTATATTTAATAGCATTTTAAATGCCATTATTATAAATAAAATATTAAATATTAACTTGCTTATTATATAAATTAAAGCATATAATGCTATTTATATAATAGCAATAAATATAAAAAATTAATTTAACTATAGATATTTTTTTAAGTTTTTTAATATAAAAAACCGAGTTTTTTTATATTTATATAAAAAATATATTATTTTAAAAACCGCATTAATCGGCTATAAACTCGGTTAATAATATATTAATTTTTTTATAATTATTAAAAAAATTAGTCGCTTTATATACTATTTTTAATTTTTAAAAATATAAAAAATATATAATATAATTTTTATTAACTATTTAAAATTAATTATATTTAACTTATTTAAAAAATATTTACTTTATGCTAAGCTAATTTAAATATAAAACTATTTATAATAATTAATTAATTAATAATTAACTAAATTAAAAAACGTTTATTAGTTAATATTTTATAATAAATTAAAACTAAAGTTTAATAAATAAATAATTATATATTAACTAGGTTTAAATATAATAAAACTAATTAAAAAGTATAAAAAAACGTTTTAAATGCTTAAAAAAACAGATATTATATTTAAAAATAAAAAATATTATATTAAAATATTATAATTAACTTTAAATAATTTAATATATTAATAATTTTAATAATAAAAACATTATTTTTTTTATAGAAAGCAAACTATTAAAAGCACCACACTAATAATGTCCATTATAGTATACCGTAGGTATACTGTTGGCAGAGCATTGTACCTGTACATATATAGTACGTAGCGGAGTGGGTAGATACCCACTACTACTTAAAGAATATATAAACATTCAGACCTCCATTGTATAATGCCAACAGTACACCTAGGAAAGGCATATTCGCTGCACGGCAGCGGCAGACACCTGAGACTTAGATATAGGCGGCACCGCAAGCAAAGGTAAACCTAAGATAATATTGGATATGGTAAAGAATACTGGGTAAACAGACGGTTAGAAACGTACGGCGAGATAAGTAGCTACAAAAAAAACGGATAAATAATAGCAGAAAATGGACGAACCCCGGGAGAAGTAGCACTACAAGAGAGGGATGTTAAAGCGCAGAAAACGGACTGTCGTATGCACCGAGTCGTGATAGATGACGATGAGGACACTTGGTCAGTCGACGAGGAATGTGGTGCACGTTTGGTTAGGGTTTCTGTTGACGTAGGCCGTCTCCGCGGCACCCGTGAACGCCTAATATTGTTTCGATTCAGCACTATATATAAAGGTATATAGATGTCTGTCTATCTCTCCTATCTGCCAAGAGAGGCACTTTGAGCTCTACTCGGGAGGCAAGCGGTGGGACTGACCGTCTGTCTTTCTCTCCAGTACCGCCCCGCAAGACCAATATCATAGATACACTTACGTCCCCATGGGATCTCGAGTACTCTGCTGTTTTGCGGCTCCCTCTCACCCCTGCGCATATCTCCTCTCCCGTGCTATCCATACCCACCAGCATCTCAGCCTAGGGACCTCAACACTCGGGCTTTCACACGAGTCGAGTTCGGTTGGAGTCAGCCCCAACCATTTCACCCCCGATTCCAGGCCAAGAGAGAACGAAGCAGGACCACCAGGAGAATGGGCTGCCATGACAATGGGCGGTAGGAGAACGGGCTGCCAGAAATCGGTGGGAGGATGGACTGGTCCGAGAGGCGTACTGGTCTGTCTCTTCGGGGTTGCCTGGTAACTAGACTGGTCTGACATAGGTTCCTAGTCTGCCAGGAGGACTGGTCTGGCCGAGAGACCAGTCGTGGTTGCGAGTAGCCTTGTGCCCCATCCATTCTGATGGCACCTGCTGGAGATGCGGACTGTCGATGTCAAATAGGCATAGCTTAGCTTAGCACAAGCCTCTATTTCGGCTTGTTCTGACCCGGTCTAGCATGCATGACGTGTGGCCCGAATGTGCTCCGTCGGCAAGGCGGGTAGCTGACGTATCCCGATCCGCGTCAGGACTCAAGGCGGTCGGGCTGCTAGATCGCGTATGCGAGTACTCCGCCGGTGTCCTTGGTTGTTCGTCAGTCGCGGCTCTTTCACCGGCCGTATGAGTCCCAGCGTCAGTCTAGTCTGCGGGACCGCCCTTTGCCGTGAGGCGCCACCTTTTCCCCGCGTATCCCCCTGCATCCGCCTCGTCGTCGTCGGCAGCGTCGTCATCGTCCTCCTGTCGCCTTCGCTTGTTGCCCGTCTTGGCCGGCCCCGCCGAGGGCGGTTTGGGCTTCCTGGGCATCTGAGCCAAGGCCCATTCCACCAGACGGAGTTGGCGGGTTTCGGCTGCCTTCGCGGCTTTGCATACCTGTGCCGTCCGCTTAAGCCGGTCGATGAGCTTCCCCTGCGAAGCCTCCTGTCTGGCGGAGTGCCGCGTGAGCGGCGAATTGCCGTCTGCTGTGGGGCGGGCATGAGATGCGAGCAACTCCTCTCTTGTCTCGCCAGGTCTTGGAATACCCGATTCGACAATCTTCTCCCATACTCTCTCGTGCCGCTCCTGGGCGGTTTCGACAGACCTGGCGCGCTTGTCGAGCCACCAGTACTCGAACTCGAGGTACTCTATCCACGTCAGCCGCTCGTCCTGCCGCCGAGGATCCTCGTCGAGCCGGAACTCCTCCGTGAAACCGTGGTCGCGGAGCCGGCGGCGCGCGGCCGCGACATAGCCCTCAAAATCCCCGGCGGTCTCCTTGATCGTGCTGTGCTCCCGCTGCTCGCGTGCCCACATCTTCCGGATGGTCTCGTCAAAGTGCGGCTCGGCCACCAGTTGCGCGAGATCCAAGGACACGTAGTCGCGCTACTTCCGCTCCCGGAACGCCGACAGCGTGTCCTCCGGCGCGCCGCCGCCCCGATTTTCGCGCTGCCATCTCCGGAACTGCCGCCAGCGCGCTAGCGGGCGCGAGTACATGCCCAGATCGTCCGCCGAAGAGACCGGTCCGCCCGCGAGCCACGGTTCCACCCTGCCGACGTACTGAGCGGTGTGGAGGTAGATGTCGTCCAGCAGCTCCAGCGTCACGGGCGGACGGCCGCCGTCGTCTACGAGCTCGTGGTAACACTGGATCTCGTAGGCTTTGCCGTCGTCCGGATCGGGCGACAACGTTGGTGACCTTGCGGGCTGCTGGGGCAGTGGGGACGACGAGGGCGGCGCGGTTTCGTGCGAGAATTGATCCCGCGTGGCGGCTATGCTGTCGAGCTTAGCGAAGAGCTAGTTGATATCGATGGGCTGGGGCACCTGAACCTTAGCACTGACGGAGCTGCATCGGTCAGCAGGCATTAGCGATCGAGGAGCACCACGCGGAGCTGGGCGAGGCGGGGGTTACCAGAATCTTTCCATCGGCTGTATCTGCTCCGTCTCGGAGACATCGTCGGCAGCGTACACGTGGGCTGGTAGCTCTGAGCAGGGAGCAGGTAAGAAGTCGGGAGGGCTACATTGAATTTCCATGTCTACCTACATGTACCTAGTGGTAGGTACGAAGTAGGTATCTTCTTGTTTCACGCCAGAGTAATTCTACGACATCCACCCTAAGTCCTGTTTCCCACACATCACGCATCAGCCCGCCGCTTCATCTCTCAGGAAGCCTCGCACAGGGTCCCTGTTCATGTTCACGTCAGCCCGGTAGAAGGTTTTTTAAGCTTAAGCAAAGCTTAAACAAAAGCAGCAAATGCGCTAAGCTTAACTTAAGTACAGTACCCAGGTACCTACCTATGTACTTTGTACCTATGTACCCTTTATTAGATTGTACCTTACAGGTACCAGGTAACGAAGTACACTAACATCCACGCCATCAAAACTTAGTGAAGCCAGGCCCAAGGTGGAGGAGGTGTGATATTCACCTCTTCAACGAAAATCAACGAAGACACGACACGACACGACACGACACGAAACCCACGCACACGCACCTGCACCCGCAGTCGCACTCGGGCGCCGGTTCTAAGCAAACTCGATTTGGCACACGCAGTCAGGCCAATGGCGAGCCTGAGCTGCTGGAGGTGCCTCGCCAGGCCCTCGCAGCGTCTGCTGCTCACGTCGGTTTCCGCAGCCGCCTCTGCGCCAACGTTGACGGCCGCCTTCTCGACATCGACGCACCTGTCTGCCAAGGCGCCCACGGAGACGGCGAGACATATTCGTACTGGCAAGCGATTCGTTCTTTCGGGCAAGAGGAAGCGAAAAATAGACAAGAGCAAACCACCACTGTCCGGCGAACGAAAGGCCTTCCGCAAGCGCATCCAGCTGAGCAACGACAATGCCCTGGCGGTCCCGGGTCTCGATGTCTTCTCGCCCGAGAGTCTCTTGGATCCCGAGTCCATTGGTAAGGTCGTGAGCATCCCCACCGAGCCTGCCGAGCTCATCGACCAGCTGCGGGCCTGCGAGGCCTTCAAGTCCAGCCAGAACTGGAACCTGTTCCGGTCGCCGCATATGCTCGTGCGGAAGGAGACGGTAGACTTGGTGACGCAGATGAAAGACGCCGTCGACAAGAAAGAGACTTTGCGATTGGTCGTCACGGGGAACAGGGGGTCGGGGAAGAGCATACTCGGCCTGCAGGCTTTGACCACCGGATTCTTGAACAAATGGGTCGTCATAAACATTCCCGAAGGTAGGGCATGCTACGGCTGAGACAATTACGCAACCGACGTTTACACGAGCTGACGCCGGTGCTTCCACAGCGCAGGATTTGACGATGGCCAATACCGAGTACGCGACGATACCCAACTCGGAAATGTTCGCACAGCCCGTCTGGACCGTAAAGTTCATGCAGACCATACACCAGACGAACCAGGCGATCCTCTCACGGCACAAGGTCCAGATGGACCATATACACCTGCCCATCTCCGTCTCGCGTAACATGACCCTCGCCACCCTCCTCATCGCTACCAAGGAGCCCGAGTTTGCCTGGCCCGTATTCCAGGCCTTCTGGAAAGAGCTGCTCCTGCCCGGCCGCCCGCCCATCCTGTTCTCCCTCGACGGCCTCGCCCACATCATGCGCATCAGCGAATACCGGTCTCCTGCCTTCGAGCTGATCCACAGCCACGACCTCGCCCTGGTGCGCATGTATACCGATGCGCTCTCCGGCAAGACGGCCTTCCCCAACGGCGGCGTCGTCCTCGGCGTAACGGGGAAGGGCAACGCGCCCCTGATCCCCTCAATGGACAAGGCGATAGCCCAGGCGGTGGCCGCGCAGAAGGGCGAGCAGCCCCCGGCCCGGGATCCCTTCTACCGCAAGTACGACGAGCGGGTGTTCGACGCCCTGCGCGGCGTCCGGGTGCTGGACGTCCAAGGCGTCTCGAAGGCCGAGGCCCGCGCCATCATGGAATACTGGGCTGCGAGCGGCATCCTGCGCACGCGCGTGGACGAGAAGCAGGTCGCCGAGAAGTGGACCATGGCCGGCGGTGGCGTGCTGGCCGAGATGGAACGAGTCGTGATGCATGATTTCCGGGCGGCGTAGTGTCTTCTTCACTCGCTAACTCACGCACGCTCTACTTTATTGGAAGAGAACCCAGTTCTTCGTACCGTACTTCTGTCACAGCATGGAAGGAATAGGTCGTGAGCTGGTAAGCTGCTGTGTTATATCGTATCATTGCATCAGGTACCTACTGTGAACTGTAGAATGCCATGGTACTGATCAAATACCTACATGTACTTAGTTAAGTAGCCAGACGCTATTTGACGCCGTTCCTGTACAATAAATAAGTATAACCAGTATGCCAGGTATCTACTTTGAGTATAGTGATAGTGCAAACTGGTATCCCCTCCTACCTTCACCGCGATGTCCTAATCTAAGCATCTAAGCATCTAACCTCGAGAATCCCGAGTTGTTTGTAGGATTTGGTACTGAAAATACAGCATTTGCATTTTTCGTTACAGGTTTTTTTTTTTTTTTTTTGTTTCTATCTCATTTCTCATTCGTTCGTTCGCCCGACTGACTGACTGACAGTCACCACCCCTCCTTTATTTTTCCTTCTTCCTTTGACCCGGTCTGCTGGCGGTGAGTGAGTAATAAGTAGACACCGCCTTTGAAAAAGCTTGTTGACCAGGAAAGTTCAAGGTTTGCAGCTGAGATTACATTCGTTGCTTGTTTTTCTTCTAGATCGCCTCACCTCCCCCCCCTCTCGCTCTCTTTCTCTCTCTCTTAACGCGTCGTAGTTATGTCCTCAATCTCGCCGCAACAGCGAGGATTCCCACACGTAGAACGATGGCCAATGGAATACATGCGAAAACCCAGACCCGCGCTCGAAAACGCCTTAATCTCATTTATCCCATCGACATATCCCGATAGAAAATGTGGAGAAGGAAAGAAAATCAAAGCAGAGTGAAAAAAAGAGGCATTCTTTTTGACTGTCTATTATCGGTATATCGCTTGCTCGTGTCGTGGAACGCTCGCCCAACCGGCCGGTGCAAACGAGATCACTCTAGATTAGTCGTCTTCTTCCGCCGCACCGTCGTTGGCCGTGATGAATACCAGCCTGCTGCCATTGCCAGCCGTTTGCCAGACCTGTTGTCCGAGGAGATTAGCATTGATGTACATTTTCCGGTCGATACACAAACGTATGATGCAGAAAATAGTTTTTACATGTAAGGGCTGAGACGAAAAGCATAGGAGAGGAATAGGAATAAGATAGGGTGAAAACTCACGTCTAGATTCGTGTACTCTTCGAGCGCGCTAAGCCACTGATCCTCCGTGAACCCCTTGGCCAGGACGCGCTCGCGGACCTTGCGCATGCTGAGCTCTACGGTGCCTTCCTCGTCATCGTCGTCGTCCTCGGCTGCGCGACAGGCGCCGCTGTCCGCGAGCGCCTTGACGAGATTATAGATCCTGCTGGCGGCGTTGAGGGTTCGTCGGCCGCCGGCGCCCTCGTGGGCGGCGAGGCTCTCCTTGGACGACTCGACGAGGCGCAGCGCCTCGTCCACGTCGTCTTGGGAGACCTGGCTGGTGAACCGGAGACGGGCTAGCGCCTGCGCTAGACGCACGACACCCAAGAGCGTACGGGGCGTGGTGTGGCTAAACTGCTTGTTCTTCTTCTCAGCACGGCGCTGGGCGTCCCGCAGCCGCACGTACGTCTTTGTCAGGTATTCCGTCACGGATTCGGGGACTGTCGGGCGGTATGTGCGCGCCTTAGCAACGTAAGCACGGACCTCGTGCGGTGTGAATACCATGCTGCCCGCCGCGGTGGCATCTTCGTTTGCGCCGGTGGAGTAGAGATCGGGGTGTTTGTTGTGCATGTGCACATAGGCCACGTGCTTGGCGAGCTGGGCATCGCCGTCACGGGTGGGCGTATCGAGGAGGAGGAATAGAATATCGAAACGAGAAAGAAGAGCGGCGGGGAGGTTGATATTCTCCACTGGCGAGATGCGGGGATTATAGCGGCCGTAAATGGGATTCGCGGCCGCCAGGATCGATGTCCTCGCGTTGAGTGTTGTTGAGATACCTGCCTTGGAGATGGATATGGTCTGTTGTTCCATGACCTCATGAATAGCTGTTCTGTCGTTGTCGTCCATCTTGTCGAACTCATCGATGCAGCAGATGCCGTTGTCGGCCAAGACTAAAGCACCTCCCTCCAGGACCATCTCGTCTGTTACCGGATCACGCATAACCGCCGCCGTGAGACCGACACCGCTGGATCCCCGGCCCGAGGTGTAGACGCCACGGGGTGCCACTTTCGATATATACTTCAGCAGTTGTGATTTGGCCACACCAGGGTCACCCATCAAACAAATGTTGATATCACCACGAATGCGCATACCGTCACCCATGGATTTGGTAACACCACCGACGAGAAGAAGCAACAAAGCCTTCTTGACGTCAAGATGGCCGAAGATTTCGGGGGCGATAGACTTCGCCAGCATTTCGTACACGGCACCTGATTGACTGTAGGTGCTGATGCGTCGTAGCAGCTTGTCGTCAATGATCATTTCGTCGTAGGCCTTCTTGTGCTGTACGATGTGGTGGGCTTCTAGGTAGGTGTCGGTCAACAGACCAGCCCGCATGGCTTTGAAGCCTGTGTACGGCGTTGGCAAAAAGATGCCTGAAATGTCGACAACATCACCGGGGTTGACTTTTCTTACTGCGCTACCGTAGCACATGACGGTCAGGGTGCGAGGGATTTGGCCGATGGGCACCTGTTCAGCCATCTCCTGGATTTTGACCTCTTGAAAGGACAAGAATTTGGAAGCGCGAGAAGAGGGGAAGAGCTGCCCCTTTGACTGGTTCGCCTTGCACTGTTCTGATGGGCAACTCGTGAGAGGCGCATATTGCTTGTCGTTCACGGGCTGGAAAATCTCGCTCCCGCAACGATCACAGGTGTAGGCGCCGACCTGAACCATCGGCTTGACATCCGATACTCGAGTGGCAATACCTCGGACAGTAATCAGGTGACCTAGATGTTCACCCCTTACCTGCCGCACGGCGAGGGCTTTTATGGGCTTGTCTCCATCTGACGTTCTCGGTTTGAAGACGAGGGTATAGCGGCGCGTAAGTTGCGCAGGGAAAACATTCTCGGCCAGCTCAGGGTCGTTGCTGTTAGCGGCAGCCTCAGCCAGAGCGCGATTCCGGGCCTGTCTTCGCTCCATGATGACATCTAACACGTCATCCTTGAACCTGAAACTCGCAGTCAGCCAAGGTCGAAAGAGCCAGGGTTGTGGGCGATTCCGTACGTCACGCCCGCGGTCGGCGCCGGCATTTTTTTGTCCAAAGCCCTGGACACGACTTCGACATAGTGTTTCGTGTTGGCCTCGATAGACTCGACCAGCTTGAACCCCTCGTTGGTGTCGTTCTCGTACTTGATCCCTGGTGAGCAGAAGGAACTCGCGTCACACAACAAACGCCAGGGGACTTACGGTGACAAGATCGTCTAGTTCGACCAGGACCTCGTCGATAGACCGGTCTGCGAGCTTTTGCATCATTTCGGCATATTTGTGCTTGGGCTGCTTCGAGGCAGTCTTCTGCCGCCGGCGTTGCTCATGCGCCTCATCATCCTGGTCCATGAAATCGTATTCGTCGCTGAGATCATCCTCGTCAATGTTGATCTGGCCAATGGCATGGGTCAACGTCTGTTCGGGTGATGCCTTGAACTTCTCCAGGAAGTCCTCGAAAGCGGCTGCGAGGGTTTGGTGTGTTAGTTGACTGAGGAGCGACGGGGGGAGGGCAATAAAGGGGTTTCGCACCTTGCTGCGTCTCGTAGTTGACGATGTTCCGATATTGTAAGAGCGCCATGGCGATCGTCTTTGGCTTCTCCTGTCGTATAGTCGCGTCTCGAGATTTTGGCCTTCAAATGTGCGGTGAATGTTGAACTCAATTGCGATCGAATTGAGTTCTGCACCTGTGATGTGGAAATGGGTCGGTTGGGCAACCACTGGGAGGTACCTACAGCGAAGGGGTTGAAAGAGGCTGGCGCGTTTCTCGACGCGACTTTTCGCGTCGGCACCAGCCACTGTCCACTTCAATGTTAATTGAGTACCTAGGTACTTCTAACGAGTAGCTGAGTACCCACATGTCGATAGATACATATCCCCTCTAGTAGACTCTACTTAGTTACTTTATACTTCACAGGTAAATGCATCTATCAAGTCCGTGCACCTAAGGATGTTTCCACCATGCCTCGGTTCATGGTGGCAGCTCTCCAGTTAAGTTATCTCCAAGCTCCCTTATAAATCGTGTATAAGGCAACATCAACATTTTGTCATGCGTGCGCATTAGGTGGGAAGAATATGCGCCGCATTCCCATACGTGTTGCTTAACCCCGGCTCTTGTACATACTGTATTATTTATTTCAACTCGGATCTCCACGCCCATCCAAGAATTGCTTTCTACGATAGAGTCGACCAATAAGTAGCCATGGCCCCCCGAAAGAATGCGCCGTCGTCCGCCGCCGAGGTCTCTCTTGTACACTTGAAGAACTGTCTAGTGAACCTCCCCGCGTCACTAGTCAACCTACTCGTTAACATTAATACCGTGAGCTCGACCGCCTGAGAGCCTCCTAGTACCGTACTTAGTCCGGCTAAACTTGTCCAGCCCGCCCAAAATGTTGTCGTCGAATTGAATTATCGCGTTGCGCCCACGTCCGAGGGCCCCGGCCAGCCCAACTCCCCGTCGAACCAGCGCTCCATCTACGTCGGGTGGACGGGCATGCCGAGCAAGCGCAAGCTCGTGCCTATAGTAGATCGTGATGGTATCAACAACGGACGAGATCGCGAGGTCTCGTCTGTTGAGATCGATGCCACCTTGGCTGCAACCCTGGGGTTGTCCGAGGGTCAGAAGGTCATAGCAATCGTACACGTCGATCCTCCTCTCGCGCATACCGTTAATATAGAGCCTCTCACGCCCGAGGACTGGGAGATGATTGAGCTGCATGCTACTTTTCTCGAGCTCAACATGCTATCTCAAATTCGAGCGGTGCCAAACCCTGCCTATACTACAAGTCACGGCCCGCCCTCTCCTCCTCACCCATTGACGCTTCATCTCTCTCCGACGTCGACAGCAAATATCAAAGTCTTATCCATCTCCCCCGCGCCCTCAGGAGATGTCCCCTTCGTAAAGATTGCCCCAGACGCCGAGGTTATAGTGGCACCCAAGATTCGTACCCAGTCTTCCAAGAATAGTCGCGAAAGCCGCAGCGTTGGCGGCACATCAAGAAGGAGCGGGAAAAGCTTAGCCAGTACGATACGTCGGAAGAGTGCGCGCGAAGAGAAAAAGCCGGCGCTTTATTTAAGGGCTGTCGACAGGACCCTTTGCGCCGAATGGTTTGACGACGAACCTATTTCAGGCGACCTGACTGTCTGGGTTGACAGAGACTTGCTTTTTGCCAAGGATTTTCGCGGCTTGAACTACGTCGCTATCAATATTGTCAAGCCCGCAGGTCTCCAGGCCCCCATCGACCCACAACAGCAGCAGCAGCAACAGGAAGAGGAAGCAACACACCCCGAAGCCGCAAAGTCCAGCGAAAAAGTTGTCGCACATCTACGGCCGTGGGATGACCCGCCGAACAGTCAGAGCATTGCCCTTTCCACCTCCTTATGCGCCGCATTGGGATGTTCAGGGATCGTCGGAGGTATTGTCAAAGTGGAGCCTGCACCACATCCATCCTCACGAAGTTCGACGGATAAGGTGAAAATCTTCCCTTTCGCAACCCAGAATTGGAAGACTTCGGGCGTACTGAGGTTTGGCGGTGAATCCAAAGCTGAAAAGGAAGCCGCCGGTAAACGGATCACTCAAATATATAGCCCAAAAGGCTCGGGTTCTGGTCTCCTCCATGGACCACTTACTGATGGTATGGTTTTGGGTGTGCATGATGCTCTCGAATCCCTTGAGGGTTGGGAAGGTGGCATTGTGAAATTCGAATCGACAAATACAAGCTCGACCTCTCAAGACGCATTGAAGTGGTGTCTTGGGTCTGAGCGCCCCCTTTCCATTGATGTACAACCGCCAACGCCTCGTCCGACGTGGCTTGATCAGCGTGGTTTTGATGAAGACTCATACGCAGATGCGCCTGTCCTAGTAGGAATTGATGCTCTTCTTGACGATTTACGATCTCAATTATTGCACATGTCATCCGTCTTGCTAAGTGGCGCTCTTGGATCTGGCAAGACAGCCGTTGCACGAAATCTCGCCCAGACGCTTCGCCAAGATTATTTATTCCATACCACTTACTTTCCATGCCGAAGACTCGTCAATGACGAGAGTAGAATATCCACTATCAAGGAGACTCTCAATCGTATTTTCATGGCTGCGAGCTGGGGTGCTAGGCTCGGTGGGCGCGCTATAGTCGTACTCGATGACATAGATAAGCTCTGTCCTGCTGAGACTGAACTACAAGTTGGAAATGACAACGGGCGAAGCCGTCAGATTAGCGAGCTCATTGGAGCGATTGTCCGCCAGTATTGCGGGCGCGACAGCGGAGTAGTCTTGTTGGCCACGGCACAGGGTAAAGACTCACTTCACAATGTTCTTGTTGGCGGTCACGTCGTCCGTGAGATCGTGGAGCTTAAGGCGCCCGACAAAGAAGGACGAAGGCAAGTGCTCGAAATGGTTATCAGCGAACACACCATGTCTCCAGTCCCTATAGAGCCACCCAATACCGATGGAAGTCGGCCTACCACTGCCGACGGCAGTATCGGGGAAGATGGAGGCACTTGGATGGATGGTGGTAGCCAATCCAACTCCAGGAATTCCCCATCCAAGTCCAGAATCGATGGCTTCCTTCTCGATCCTGACCTCGACTTTCTCGATCTTGCTGGTGAAACCGACGGCTACATGCCAGGAGACCTCATTCTACTAGTGTCTCGAGCTCGTAACGAGGCGCTCATCCGATCAGTCGGTGAAATGACTGCAAAGCAATCCTTCGACATTGTTCAGCTTGGCCGGTCGGATTTTGACAGAGCCCTGAAGGGCTTTACCCCGGTGTCGCTTCGCAACGTTGCACTGCAGACGTCCACGACCACTTTCGACTCCATCGGTGGTCTGAAGGAAACCAGACAGATTTTGCTAGAAACCTTACAGTACCCAACCAAATACGCTCCCATTTTCGCACAATGTCCTCTCAGACTTCGCTCCGGACTGCTCTTATATGGCTATCCTGGCTGTGGCAAGACTCTCTTGGCGAGTGCAGTAGCTGGGGAGTGCGGCCTGAACTTCATCTCTGTCAAGGGGCCCGAGATCCTCAACAAATATATTGGTGCTAGTGAGAAAAGTGTCCGGGACTTATTTGAGAGGGCATCGGCTGCGAAGCCTTGTGTTCTTTTTTTCGACGAGTTCGACTCTATCGCGCCTAAGCGTGGACATGATTCGACTGGAGTCACGGATCGCGTGGTCAACCAGCTTCTTACGCAAATGGACGGCGCTGAAGGATTATCAGGGGTCTATGTTTTAGCTGCCACTTCACGGCCGGATCTTATTGATCCCGCTCTACTACGTCCAGGGCGTTTAGATAAGAGCTTGTTGTGCGACTTTCCCACTATAGAAGATCGCATCGACATTATTCAAGCGCTGGGCAAAAAAGTCAGACTCAGCGAAGAGGTTCTATCGTCTGAAGACGGATTGATTGAACTAGGAAAACGCACTGAAGGATTTTCAGGCGCTGACCTACAAGCGCTCATGTCCAATGCCCAGCTCGAGGCCATTCACGACGTACTCAACGATTTAGAGTCACAGGCCCCCGGTGGCAAGCGAGGCGCCGGAAAGACGTGGGATAAATCGGCCAGTCTCGTTCGCGCACGCAACTTTATTCAATTCCGTTACGGTACCGAAGCGTCTCTGGCCGAGGCCGAGAGCCAGCGGACAAAGGGAAACAGCGCGTCAGCCCAGCTCGCTGAAAACGCCGCTATTGCGGCCAAGCTCGCAGAAATCAAGGCGGCGAGGAAGCGCGCTAAACTAGGCAGTCAAGGCGTGAGCTCTACAGACGAAGACCCCGGCCACAAGGAAAAGCCTGGGAAAGACGCCGAGGTGCTGATCGGTTGGAAGCATATAACAAAGGCCCTCGAAGACACGAGGGCCAGTATCAGCTCACAGGAACGAAGCCGGCTGGCGCGTATATACCACGAGTTCGTAGTAGGGCGCAGTGGCGAAATGCGTGATGGCCAAGGCAGCATGGAAATCGGCGGACGAAGCAGTTTAATGTAATTGACTTGCCCGTTTGCAATTATTGAAAGCCAAAGCCTCCTCGGTTATGATTGGTTGGGGTATGAGACCATATAGTAAGCGTCTAGAGATACCTAAGTAAGTAGTTTAGATGTTCAGGCTTATCACTTATTGTCCGAATAGGGGGCATTGAAATTGAGTGACCTAGAGCAATAAATGTACAGATGAAGGTATCTAAATAGGGGAATGAATATATCTTCCTGGACACAATGTATCTACTGCCTCATTGGCACTTGCCTATTGTAACTGATAAAGTACCTAGGTACATGGCGGGTACTCAAGCCTATTATTAGCTAAGACAGAGCAGCCGTGCATTTCTAGCGACGTTGTGATGCTCATTGTGATTGGCTGCATGCTACCCCGCACTAGTGTTGGATTGGGTCAAGTGCGACTATCAGAGCCCCTTAGGCAGATCTTGAGTCGCAACTCTGAGTAGCTCCAATCTGCGATGTGATGTGGAATCCAGTGACAGACATGCCTTATTTCAAACTCTTCAACAACATAAAGCCGGCTATCCTGGCACTCCCAACAACATTGCCAGAAGTCCTGTCTTGTTTTATGTCACTAACTGGTGCAGAAATCTAAGCACTGCAAGTTTGTCCGGGGCAATTTCTTGACTTCTTCACTGAGGAGCACGAGACACCAAACTGCCTGTTCTAATACACCCAGGTATAGACATTCGCCTGCTGGCGCATGTGCAGGACAGACTGATGAGAGCATCAACCTCAGGCAAAACCTACGGTACGTCTTTCTATAAATTTGCGCTCCTACCGAAAGCAATTTTATCCCTCTCATCTTCACATCCACCATTGCTCTCACATTGAAAAGCAATACACAACTACTCCACCCGCCTCTCATATCTATCTTGCAACACAGAGAAGCACAAGAGATGGATGCTCACCGCCGCTACTTGAAGAAACATCATAAGATTACTGTTGCAGTTGGTGACTTCAAGGGACGTCCAGCACCCTGGCGGCCAACCCTAACGCCAATCCTGGAGTATGAGGATACCCTGAGGCAAGTAACCTCAGGCAGTGCAACGCCTCACAAGGCAAGGTCCATGCTACGCAGCCATCTTCTGACACTGTTATCATCTTATGTCTTTTAACCCTTCACATGCTGCAGTTGTTCTTTGGTCTGCGTTCACAACCCAACTAGATTCAACTTCCTTTGCTGATTAGGCTAGTGCCTACCTTGCATGCGATTAGAACAGAACTAACTGTCTGCGCAGCCTCAACGACACTGACAGTATCTTCGAGGAACTGAGTGAGATCAGAGAGACATGGAACGCCTACAAGTTTTGGGGGCGGGGGCTTCTGCGTCGAGGCAGACTGCTGTGGAAGATGCCGCAAAAATGCAAGCTTCTGTGGAAGAAGAGTGCACACGCAGCGGGAAGCCAGTCCCGCCCTACCTCCTCACAGAACTAATTGGGAAGGGCAGCTTCGGCCGGGTCTATAAAGCAAATGATACTAAGACATCAAACGTTGTGGCCGTCAAAATCATCGACGTTGATGAACAAGACACCCAGAACCCCAAATTCCAAGACACATACAGCGAATTCCTTAAGGAGATCAATGCCCTGCGCCTCTTGAGCGAGAGTGGTGCAAAGAACGTAAATAAGGTTATTGAAGCACTCCCAGTTGGTCAATCAATGTGGATGGTGATCGAATATTGTGCTGGTGGCAGCGTGGCAACACTAATGAAGCCAACAGCCCCTGGTGGTCTTCAAGAGAAATGGATCATCCCCATCCTGCGCGAAGTTGCTGTCGCAATTCACTGGGTGCATAAACAAGGCATCATTCACCGCGACATCAAGTGTGCAAATGTCTTAATCACAGAGGCGGGTGGTGTGCAGTTGTGTGACTTTGGTGTGGCTGGTATAGTTGAGACCAAGTTCGATAAGCGCACAACTTTCATTGGAACTCTGCACTGGATGGCACCAGAGCTCTTTGATCAGAATGCACAGTATGGAACCGAGGTTGACATTTGGGCCTTTGGATCCATGGTATATGAGATTGCATCAGGACTTCCACCAAATGTTCGATCCAATATCAGGATCCCTCAATTCGGCGAATACCTGCGCGACCATCTCCCCCGCCTTATTGGAGATCAATATTCCGAAAATCTCAAGAACCTCGTTGCGTTTTGTCTCGAGGAAGACCCAACGAAACGCCCTTCTATTGAGCAGATCCAACAACATCCTTATATCCTTGACACAGAAGATCGATACCCAACTTCGTCTCTTGGGGCCCTAATCAAGGCGTTCAAGCTTTGGGAGGACCGTGGCGGAAGCAGAAGATCTCTATTCGCTGGCGTGGGTGCGCAAGCACCAATTGATCTTGGCGCCACATCTCTCGCAGCTGATGAGTGGAACTTCTCAACAACGCTTGCATTTGATGAACAGCTTCAAAACGAGAGAGATGGCACTTCTGAAATCGAAGCCGTTCGAGATGTATATGGTACAACTATCGACTTCCCGACCAGCTTGAGTGGTGAGGGGACAGCCCGTCCTAAAGCAAAAGGACGCCGTCGCCCGCCGCCTCAGGCTTTAGCCGCTATGAAGGTGCCCCTAGAAAAGGTTTTCGACCCAAATACCATGTCAAGCTACGACGATAACTCTCGCGAGTATTATGGCCGTCTTATGGTTCCACCTCCGTCTGAACCGCCAGTGTCCGATCTTCCGCTCCGCGATGACTCCCTTCACGCAACACTTAGGGAGTCCCTCATAGATCTCGATGCCTCTCTGGGCGGGGCAGATTTATCTAGTTTTGCTGATATAGGAACCATCAAACCTGCGCACGGGCTCGGCCCTCGCACCTCTATGGACAACAGCTGGTCGTTCTCATCCGCCGCAGAGTCTCTCTCATATCCTCAACCCCCCTTAAGCGATCCGGCCGAGCTCAGCAACGGGCGACATACTCCAGACTGGTCATGGCCCACAAGTATACCGCCAGCCTCTGAAGTTTCCGATTTCTCACACTTCTCCCCCAACGAAGAGCGCCCCAGACTCTTGCATTACGAGTCAGAGCCCGCTATGCTGCCCTCGCAAGAATACGACCTAGAAGTTACTCACGGTGGGAATGACCGTATGTCAATCGGCAGCCTAATCGATCTCGACATGAGCATGCCAGAACCAATCACATCAGAATTCACTAGACCATCGACTTCCCATTCGGATGTTCCCTCAATCACCGGTTCCGAAATGGGCGGTGTTGGTCCATTTGATCTAGAGCGCCATCCATCCGTATATGCCCCCTCCTCTTTCACCGCAAGAGAACCGTCGATATACGTCTCGGAGGATTCGGAATACGCTCGACAAATCGCGCAGGCCACCGACTCAGAACCAGAGCGGGAGGATTCCCCCGACCCCCCAGAAAACGGGAGTTATGACGTTCAGCTGCCGTTCGTCGACCCACCGGCCCTGCATGCTCTCGAGGGCCGGGCCTCTAGCGCGGAGGTCGCCGAAGAAATGAGGAGATTGATCGGAAGCCTGGGAGACCACCTCTCCGTCATAGGGGCACAGGTTTCGGGTTTGGAGCCACGGCGGGCGGGTGGGCCTCGACTCTGGGATGACGCCTGACCTTCCGCACATACGATCGTCGTTGTTGTTCTTGTTGGCGGCTACTTACTTTTTGCGCATCAAAACGGAGTTATAGGTTGATACCAGGTCGGATAGGATCCCATTAAGTACATGTTGTTCAGGCAAATTACTCCATTTTCCTGGGGTGGCCAGTACATGACATAGGTAGCAAAAGATCACAGCTATCGTAGCACATAAACCCATACCTACATAGTAATTAAGGAAGATCCTTGTTGATCACGCCGATGATAAATCGATGACCAGGAGAAGGTACAAGTAATACGGTGATATGTATGCATGTATACGTTCTAAAGTTGGAACTATGACTATGAATACTATAGATGAATGAATACAGACCGATGTCTACGTTGTTTCACGAACTAATTGTTTAGTTTCTTTTCGTAACCATATATAAAATGTAGCGGCTCGACGAGATAACGAGACGAAAGCCGATGTGTTTGATCTCCCCCATGCTTGACGAATTTTGTATCAAGTCAGATAAAAACGGCTGGAACAGTCTTCGGGTCGTTTGTATCAAACCTTCCTATACTGAGGGAGCCCGGAAGGTTGTTATAAATTGGGTGGGTAAAGTAGGTAAGTAGAGACAGCACACGGCGTTGCTGGCGTAAGAGAGAAGCTGCAAAGTGAGATATCGGTTATCTGATTGATAAATCGATAAAAGAGAGGAATAGAGGCTAGGTTAAAAACAATCTGCGTCTCTGATTACAGCTTATTTTCGGTAGACACGTATGTCGATAGAAAGGGTTTAACAAAAATTCTATCTCAATTAATTACCGGGTCCAATGGCGTAGCGGTGAAAATGGGAAACCGGCCTCTTGTGATAGAGGACAGCGAACTTGAAAACTAAGATGGCAGATTTAGATCTCGAAGCCCATGTACGCGGGCTACATTCATTGATTAAGTACATACTTGTCTACCAGTTAGTGTATGGCTCGCTGCCTACGTGGAGGGGAAGGCGACGAATAGACGTGATCTCGTTTGTATGAAGTCTACACTGCACGTATTTAGACTACCTAGGTCAGGTGAAGCCAACAAGATCCCCCATCAACACAGATTGATACTTGTCAACGGCCTCGCGCAGACGTATAAGAATGCCCGCAGCGAGCATTTTTACATCGTTCTCCTCGCCCGTTCCGTCGCCGCCCCGCGTATTATGAAAGACATCACCAACCCACTCCATGCTCTCGACGACCTGGCGGCCTTGCCGCTCACACAACCCACGCACGTCGCCTTCGTTGACATCGAGCAAGGCGGCGAGCGCCAGGAGAACAGCGTGTGTCACGACCAGGTCGCCCTCGCCATCGGCGTCCGTGGGATTCGTGCTTAGACAACGTCCCCTCACACCAAGCAGCAAGTCCCACAGTTCAGCCGTCATCTGAGGCAGCGCTAGCGTCGAAGGACCGGCGGCGTGAATCAAGAGACCCAGGGTCTTGAGATACAGCGCAAGGAGGTGGGGCTGGAATATGACCTTGGCCGTTGTGGAGCTGCGCATCGCGGCTTGAAATCGGGACGAGAGGGGGAAGAAGAAGTACGTGGCTATCAAAGCGGCTGCGGTGTTGGGTATTGAGCGGACACCACGGGGTTTGGATTTATATTTGGAAGTGACTTGGGAGTGGACCTGGGATTGCTGGAGACGTGATGTGAAGGAGGATAGTTTGAGGGCGTCGGGGCCGGTCGCGGCATCTGCGGCCTCGGCTGCCATGGGAGCGAGGAATGTCTGTGATAATGATTGCGCGAGTGTATCAAGTGCATTAGGTGGGAGCGCTTTAAGGTTGGCGCCAGGTTGGAGTCTACCCGCCCCAGATGAGGGCTGAAGGTAGCGCTTCGCGATTTTGGGCGGCAGCATCTTGGATGCGAAATGTGTGGCTGGCGCATATTCTGAAATCTCAAATCCCGCCACCTCCCTGCCGCTTAGCCCGAGGACAACGAGGATAGACGCCCGCTGAGAAAGGGAATAATCTCCATCAAAGAATGTTTTCGCGAACCAGGGTGCCATCTTCTTTGGTTGTGCCACGACAACTGCCACCATGCCTTGGAGACGAAGGGTATAGAAGTTTTCGAGGTCAAATTTATCTTGTAAGCCAACGAGAAGCGATGCCAAGTCTACCGCATGTGATAGGACTTCTGTACCGTAGTCGGCTTTCCGACGTATAAGGGTGGGTGCTGTTTGGAGAGCCAACTTTTGCTTATCGTAGTCTTCGGTGTCTCGAAGATAGTTGATCAAGTCTCTGATGTAGACGGGAGCCCCAGGTTTGTTTCGATTGATAAGTGTTGGATCATCGTCAGAGTCCTCTGCGTCAGAGTCAGGCTTCGCGTAAGGCGCTAGGCCTGGCTCCTCCTGCTCCTCATCGTCCTGTATTTCTTCGATAATAAAGCCTCGTTTTGCTGGAATTTTGATCAAGTCTAGTGCCGCTTGCTTGCTTGCTGGCCTGGTCGATTTATTAGAATTTCCGGTCTGAGACGTGGGGAGAGTTATGTTCAATGCATCTAATGATCCAGCTTTATCAGACACGTGGACCAGAGACTTGTACCAAACTGCCTCATCCGTAGCCAACTCTTCCATTTTAAAATCCAGTTTGGTGTCTTTACCATGGACGAGCCCAGAGAGCGCCTCACCAACGACCATCCCTAGGAAGCGCGGCCGGTTTTGGGATACTGCGAGTCGGTTAGAAATGGCATTAAGATATGAGCTCGATCGCAGCAGAATCGCGAGCTTCATGGGTGCTATCCGATGAACATATCCAGCACTCAGGAGTAGAACTTGGGCATGCGCTATATTCGCGTTAGCACCCAGCCCCTGACATATCATTTTAGGAAAACTCGCCGTCTTGTTGCAATATAGGGGTATGTTTTATATATAGCTTGTCGCTGAACAGGTTAAGACTTCTCTCTAGCACTGTTGAGATGGAAGCTTTGTGATCAGCGAGTGCAGCGACGGCAGCCCGTCTAATGCTGGAGTGTTCACCAACTCCTGCCCCAGATGCACTCGTGAGCCAAGTTATGAGATTGCTCTGCTGATCATTACTATTGGCGAGAACGAGTTGGATAACGCGTACAGATGCCGAGATGGCTAGATATTCTTTATCGACGTCGCTGTCAAGAGAGCTAAGGTGGCGATCCGAAAGTAGTTTTAAAATCAAGTATAAGACCTTCCGCTGCTCGGGTAGCGGATAGCGGTTGACTAGCTTACTGAATATCTCGTTGTCGGCGTTATCTTGAAGAACTAAGCAGTAGAGAAGTTCTTGTACGAGTATTTCTAGAGCCAAAAAAACGAAGACTGGTTAATAGTAGCCACCCTTCAGGGCAAGAGGCTGACGTACCGGCATGGCCCAGCTTCATTGCTCGCGCACCAAGCTCGGCACATGTTGTGAAGCTTTCTTCCCCGCATCGAGATTTGGCCCATCGGATTTGATTACGGGCGAGCCAGTTAATGTATTGCTTGTTGTCAGCAATCCATATATGTTCTGTAGGTCGGCCAGCCTGTCGGCAAATGTCCTCGGCCTCTGCAGACAAGGCTACAATTTTTCCGCCCGTGAAGAGTGATAAGAACTCATGTCCTAAGAGGCGAGCCCGAGCAGGGTCGCTCACTGAGGCAACGTGGTCCCATAGGTCCATCAATTCTCCATGTTCATCGAGGATGCTCGCTAATAAGCTCAACGCGTAGGTCAGGTTGAAGATCACATGAGAATGGTTCAGATCTTTTGGCTGTGATTTGGCTTCCCGTGTGAGGGATCGTATATAGGTAAGAGTAGCATTGATGCCGGACAGACTTCGCAGACAAATCAGAAGAAGATTAATACTTCTCCTTTCAGAGGATTCCTGCAGAACAGTCCAATAATTCGGGACTATCTCGGTAACAAGGACATGAATGATTTGGGCACCGAGTGGTCCGGGTGTTCGTATGTCAAACCCGTGTTCATCTTTCGCTCCCCTGTGCAAGTAGCCCAGAACAGCCAGGAGTGTATCGTGACCAGGCTGGTTTTTGAGGGTCACTAACGCCTCCTCGGGCGACGCACCCTTGAACTCGGCTCGTGAGACCTTAGTAGGCTCCGCAACCTTGGAGAGACTCAGGAAGTCGCCGGACTCTTTCCCTCTCGTTTCCGCCTGGCTCAACGATGCCAAAATGTCTGCCATGACTCGGAACGAAGCGGATACGGACAGACTGGCTTTTGCATGTGAATCAAAGTCCTATCGTCACGGACCCTCCATTTAGTAATAGATTAGGTCTCAGACTATTGAATCAGGGCCTAGGTAGATGACAATTTCTTTGATCATGTCTGGTGTATGATATAGGTAAGTAAGTATGTGGTCGAGGTGACGACGTGCTTAAGGTAGATACACTCCCTACATCACTAATGTTTGAATGTTAGTAATTGAACAATACATCTTTAAACGCATAATTAGTATTAAGTACATACTTAAGAGGTACTTACTGTGGCGCATACGATCCACTGAAAGGCGTCTTGAATCTTCATGTACCTTCATGTAGCTTTCTCATGCACACCTATGAAGTAAGTATCTTTCTAACTATATATATCGAAAGATACTCATATGTCATCATACAGTTCCCATAAGGTACATATATATACATATAACAACCTAGGCTACTTTGTCCCTCGAGCAAACATGTTGTGTTTACTTCACCACCTCCCTCCCTCTCCAGGCAGTACCTACGATGTGCTCGTGCCCCAACATGGTTGTCGACCCATAGTAACAACTGACAATCAGAACTCGGAGTTTGTCATTGTCTAGCGTGCCCAAGCATTTCCCTATATCCTTGATATCTATTATCATCTCAAAGTATCATTAGGAAAGCGCGCCATTAACAGCCTCCCAAGTTCCCCACTGCGCCACTGCTCACGACCATGAGCGCCAACGGGGCAACAGGACGATGGAGGTATCTAGACCAGATACGGAGGAATACTGGTCCCTTCAACCAAGATTCAGACGTCAGTGATGAGGCTCTGGAAGCACTGGATCAGGCCAAGATACTAGTGATCGGGGCTGGGGGCCTGGGCTGCGAAGTACTTAAAAACTTGGCTCTCTCGGGCTTCAAGGACATACACGTGATTGATATGGGTATGCCAGGACGTCCGATATCTAGATTGACCCGATCCAAGCTGACCCCCAGGTGTTTGAATAGACACGATCGACATATCCAACCTTAACCGACAGTTCCTCTTCCGGCAAGATGATGTGGGAAAGTACAAGGCTGAAGTCGCCGCAGCATTTGTCGAGAAACGAGTCAAGGGTGTCAAGATCACCCCCCATAACTGCCGCATACAAGACTTCGATGAGGATTTCTATATGCAGTTTCAGATTGTTGTTTGTGGGTTAGACAGCATAGAAGCTAGGCGCTGGATCAATGCGACGCTGGTGAATATGGTCGACATGGAAAACCAAGACTCTTTGAAGCCACTGATTGACGGTGGAACTGAAGGTAAGCACCATGTTACGCCTCACTCTAGCACGCTCGTATTACTTAACAAGTCTTAGGTTTCAAGGGCCAAACCCGCGTCATCTTCCCAACATTGACACCGTGTATTGAGTGCCAGCTGGACCTTTATACCCCGAGGGCAGCGGTCCCTCTCTGCACATTAGCCACAATCCCCCGACAGCCAGAGCACTGTATCGAGTGGGCTCATATCATCGCATGGGATCAAGAAAAGCCATTTCCCGATTTGGACAAAGACGATCCAGAACACATCACGTGGCTATACCAAAAAGCGTCGGCACGAGCCCAGGAGTTCGGTATCACCGGCGTTACTTACTCGCTTACTCAAGGCGTCGTGAAGAACATCATACCGGCCATCGCATCCACCAACGCCATTATCGCCGCCAGCTGCTGCAATGAGGCTTTGAAGATTGCCACTACCGCGGCGCCCGCGCTCGGCTTTGAGGACAGTTATATGATGTACTCAGGAGACGATGGTATTTACACATCAACCTTCAAGTACGATAAAAAACCGGATTGTACGGTTTGTGGAGAGGTTGCAAAGCCTCTGCGAGTGGATCCTCGCATGACCCTAAAGGATCTTCTAGATTCTTTCGCGATGCAGCCCGATCTGCAGCTCAAGAAGCCCTCGTTACGAGCTAACGACAAAACTCTTTATATGCAGTCTCCCCCTAGCATCGAGGAACAGACACGGCCGAACTTGGACAAGACTCTCAAGAATGATTTGGGGTTGGATATTGGACATGAGATTGTGGTGACGGATCCTGCGTTTCCCACTCTTACCTTCAGGTTCATATTAAACTTTACAACAGCAGTCTCATGAGACCAGTAAATTGATATTGCAAGCTGAGGTTATTCCTCCTTGTCCTCCCTTCGAGGCCTCATTCCAACACCCAGTAAGCCCCACGCTTCGATTCTGTCAACAGAGCCTTCTTGTTTATCACTATCACGGTCGGTCATCGCGCCCAGGTAGGCGGTAATGAGATTTATATAAATCTGCAGAAGCGGCTCTTTCTAAGGGATTAGTGTTCGATCCAATCTTCATCCATCGACACGCACCAAGTTTCCAATATGAGATATATCAGTACCTAAGCCACACACCTAGTAGGCACCATACCCAGGCAAGAAGTATCACCATGAAGCCAACCTGGGACCAGCTGTATTCATATACTGCGTTTGGCAAGCTACCGATCTGTACCTTCAATATTGACATGAAGTTTTTATATACAAATGAACACATATACTGGTACCTAATATATATCGAGAATGACGTTCACTACTACCAATATACATCATGTGACTACGTATAGGTACCTAGCTACGTACATGTATGTAAGTAACTGCAGTGTCTTTTCAATGGTATATTTTTTCTCACTTTAAGTCCCTATCAATGTCTGTACATGATGTGTACATATACTAATGGTGGTACTGGTACATGTAGGTTTGATACTTTGCAGTTGCGACCCCGTGTGTCCCTGCCTCTGACTGTCAACTACATATACCTACATATAACTGGGTAGGTACCTTACTTACATATGTACGCAGAAGCAGCTCAATTAAACCCTCATACTTAACCTACATACATACTTCTACATGTAAGGCACAGCTACTAGATATAAGTACCTTATAGTTACCTAGTACCTATATATACAGATAAGTACCTACTTACTAGGTACTTCTTAGATAGGTACTCTGTAGCTTAGGCTGTAAGGCATCGTGCTTTGATATATCGGGAACTTGCCAGGTATATTCATACTCACAAGAAAAGGAGGCAACATGGATCCATGGTACATGTATTATAATGTACTTCAGTACCTGATACATAAAAGCAACTTACCTATGTACCTACATGTAGGTAGTTGCCTCCTACCTACTATTAAGAGTTGCAATTATAAGCAAGGCAAGCGCAACCATATGTTATGAGATAGGAGGCAGTTGCAAGGTTTAAGAAGGAAGGGAGGATCTATTATGTGTTTACTTTAAAGTACCTAACTCGAAGCGTTCCTACCTTCCGATGATCTCAACTCCATAGAGAGGCTGCCACTAACTTTCTATCCACCACCTACCACTTCCCACCTACCACCTACCTGCATACCTCTTGCAACTTACCTCCTGGCATCAGCTCCAAAACCAACACCAACTCACCAACACCAACAACACCATCACCACCACACTCTCAACTCCCACTTTCTCTGCTAGCACTCCCTCTTGGTTACACCATGATCAGTGCATAGTGCCTCTTCTTTGATTGTTTGGAATCTCCCAAGGTTCTTCTACTACAGCCACCTTCTCCAGTTCACACCCCGTCTCGCAGCGTCCTTCTCCAAGGTATGTAGATATTTCGTCTTCAGTAAGCGCTGTCAACAGCTCTCCTCTTCATCCTCATACACAAGCCCGGCACTGCCCTGTCATAACAGCAATTGTTGATCACCGATTTTACACCCACAAACCGGCATTGGTCGGCCCTACCCTCTGTGCACCCCAGACATCACCGCGTCGACGTTCAGAGCTACTCGGAAAACCCACCGTTATTTGCGTCTCCTTCTCAAGTTATCATACAGCCTCGTCTCATGTAGCTGCTCATGTTGATGCCCCCCCAAGCGACGCATCTACTGCATTCTTCAATGAAATTCCATCAGGTAACGGATACATAATTGTTCACTATAACCTCTACTCGTTTTGTACACTATTGTTGCCCTCTTCCGCTCACCTCCGCCTATCAGTGGTATCACACATCCCCACAATCCTTCCCAGTTGGCTGTTACGTTCTTTGCGCTTGCGCATTGATCTACATACTCCTGAACTGTAGTGGCTCCTGAGCTGGATCAGCTTATCTGATCGAATACCCTTTCGCAATCCCCGTTACTCGCGTTGTGCTTTGACTAACTAGATCACAGCTGTCTCAGGGATTACTCAGACCGCGTGCCTAGTTCTTTTTATTCTCATAGGAGCCTTCGCAGACCTATCGCAGAACTAGCAATTCTGACTTTAAATTGCCAGTCATTTCAAGGCCCGACCCTCGCAGTTTGTGGCGAAGGGATACATATCAGCGAAGGATAATCTCTCATATTGGACACAGTCCGGCGTCTATTTCGTTGGACCTCAATCGAAAAGTGCTGAATGTAAGGATTCTCCCAATTGTCTTCAAGTGGAAGGAGATCAGACAGAATCAGCTTGGGCGTGAGCTGCTTTCGCCTCCAAGAGAGACCGCGCTTTTATTCCCACGGTAACCCAACCAATGATCATTATGAGTTCAACACATGAACAAAGTGGTGCTCAAAGTGCCCAGGATCAGTCGGATCCTCCAAGGACGGACATGATTCCTCTCGTCTGTTTCATATGCCCGAAAAACTCTCATTTCTCGGACCTCTCCCATCTCCTGACTCACATCAGCTCCAAAGGTCACCTCCATAACATGTTTCAGTTGAATCTTTCACGTGATGTCGACAAAGCTGCCGACTTATCTATCACGGAGTTCGAAACTTGGTACAAACAGAATAATATTAGTGCATTGCTTCGGGCTCGAAAGACTGCAAGGGAACAGAGAGACAACCACCAACGTCAAAACCAAGCCCCATCTATTTTTGGAGAAGACAATACAATGGCCCTACGCTCAAGCAATCGCGGTGGCCGATCGAGTCGCCGGGGTCGAGTCGCTGGAGTGAGTATCTCTGATGTCGACCACCTCATTTTGACTAACCTCATCATGAAACACAGAGAACTGGCACCTTGCGCCGAGATCAAAGAACGGATGCGCTCGAGGAGGATGACATTGTCAAGTTCGAGTCTGATGATGACGAAATCCAAGACAGACAAGAATATCCGTCTGTCACTCATCTACCATATGTCTGGCATGCTGGCTCCCCCTATGCAAATAACCCCAGCCAATACTCTAACCATCCTGGTAATCAATTCCAAGACTACCTTGAAGATGAGGATGATTCATCGAAGTATGAACCATCTGAGCTCTACAGCCCCTTTCCACCTGAAGATACACCCGAAACGGTCGAAGACGATACCGGCGCTCTAATTCTAAAGGGGGTCGTGTACCCGGGAATGGCTGGGTTCGACTCTGCAACAGAAAAAGATAGACGTATGAGAAACCAGAAGAAAGACCCCGCCGTACTCTTGAAACTAGAAGCAAATTCCCGGCTAGTGACTAGAGTCGAGGAAGTTCTAGACACTAACCTCGAATACCGACGAACGAGGGACGTCTACGATGAACCATCGATTGACGGGAGCGAGGTGAGTTGAACAGCGATTTTCACTAGCAGTTGAAACTAAAGGGGTTGTAGGATGAAGCTAATACTGCTACTGTCGAAACCCGGCCCAAACGCCGAGCCAAGGCAAAAGCTTCCTACACATCGATCAGTCGTCGTGCCAATACTAGATCCCGACAACAGCCACAAGTAACAGCAAGAACGCGTGCCGTCCGATCGTCTACTCGTAGAGCTCGCGGTAGCTCTCTAATGGCTATTTCACAGCCAGCCGTGTTAACTAGAAGAACAACGCGATCTTCCACCGGTCGGCAGGGACAACTACCACTTCACAGCCACGGGATTCACCCTGATATGGGATCACTTCGTGACTGTAATGAGGACCTAGGCAATGACGAAGGTTCGCAAATCCACCATGGGTTCATAGGACAGTGTCTGATGACTCCATGGCAGATTTTCGAACCCATGTCCACACCCCCGTCGCCAGACCATTGCGACGACAGCAGTGAGTCTAATTTTTAGGATACAATGAGCGGGGAGCTGACTTGTAGCTCATAGGCATGAGCACCTGCCAGGCCTCGCACTGCGACCCGGTAACCCCAACGCCGCCTTCGCCTCCCCAACTTCTAATTTCAAGAAGTCCCCATCACACTTCTCTGGAAAGGAGAACAGTCATCTCCTTATCAAATCGCCTTCATCATTCAACCCTTACCTCCATCCCTCAGGCGACGCAATCGAAGCGAGCAACTACAACCCGCTTTGTCCACAACCCCGAGATGGATTCGGTTACCGCCTTTACACGCCCTATGATGAAGAGCCGAAACCATCAACAACCCCTGGTTTCAACCCCATTAACGGCACATCGACTTACGATTCAACTCACATACCTGGCTTGACGAATAACCCGTATCACCATGGCCAGCCAGGTGGTGAGGATTATTCATTGTGAAATCGTCAACTGTATCCAGGTGGGATTCCAATGACCTGCATCCATAAACAGCCCGTCTTCGGCCCGATAGGCTATTGTGGGCTACGATGACCAAGCCCACAATGATCGGAAAACGCGCTTCCTATCTGTAACTCTTCACATAGCTCATGGTGTTGCCCTGAACTTCAGCCTATACTGTTCCCAAGTCTCCAACATCATAAGACATCTCTACAGGCCATCGCAAACTTGAAAAATATGGCATGATTCAACAACTCATTGCTTATCTCAGCTACATCTATGCGCTTGACGGCGGAGGAAATCAAAACCCTCATCCAATCGAATAGGGTAAATGGAACCGGATTATCAGGCACGCCAATTTTCGTGATCTTAGTAGCACCGCTGGAGAGCGTTCTGGTTCGTACTTTTCGAAAGTAGCAGAGCAATCTTGATCACTGCAGCTATCTTAGATACACTCTGTAAGTTTTTCCTCAATAAGCGATCTTCTAGGATCAAGGTGTACTCATAATGGATAGGTTAATATCGCAACCTATGCTGGTATTGAACCATAGGTTGCTCACTCCCTGGACGAAATAACCTCTCGAGAAGTAGAGTCAATCAACCCATAGGGACTGCGATATAAGTGCGCGACCCCTCCCCATGACTATTCACACAGGGTAACTTGTGCCGCCATCAACCCTACTGTGATAGGGTTTCCCGACGGCGAGAAGAGCAAGGGGTTGTTCTATCTTCATGACCGTGCCCCCTCCCATCTCTACCGACAGACGGGAGACTCATAGCATATCATGCGATATGAGACAGGGTGGTACATGTTGTGTCCTCTCCTTCTCCTGTTCTTTCATTGTTCGACCTGATAATTATGGGAGCTAGCTTTACTAGTCCTAGGCTACCCTTAACTTAGGCATCCTCACAGTGGTTAGGAGACATGATCTTATGGAATCCACACACTCTGGCATGTATACTAGTTACATAATACCCAGATTACACTCAACTTATTTGAGATTTTGTCCAGGGTCTATCCCTAGTATGACATAGGTGACAACTCAGTATCACATGATCTCTTGTTACAACTGCTCAATGCTCGATACTAGGTGGTCAAGCTGATCGGGGCTATTCCCGAGAACATCGGTCAGAAGTCTCGCAGCACCACCCAATCTACGTTTCTTTATCTCATCTTCTAACTCCTGTGACTTCTTGGCCGCCACGTCAATAACTCTGCGCGGGATGCGAGCTAGCCGTGCGACATTGAGACCATAGGATCGGTGCGCAACTCCCTCGCCAACCTCGTATAGAAATGTAATCTCCTCGTCGCCCCCGACAGAATCACTGTTCTCCGCCTCCATGTGGAGGTTTTCTTGCGGTGGCTCCGTGACTCTATTATCACCGCTGCCGCTGTGGCGTCCCTTTGCAGCTGTAAATCGCATATGCACGTTTGTGCACTTCCCCGCGAGGCCTTCGGCGACGCGGGCGAGGCTCTGGTAGTGGGTTATGAACAGCGTCAAGCATCTCGTGTCCTCGACGACGTGCTGCAGAACCGCCTGCGCGATGGCGGCACCATCATAGGTGCTCGTTCCGCGGCCGAGCTCGTCGAGGATGACGAGGGAACGCGGCGTCGCGGAACGCAGGATGCGCGCCGTCTCTGATACCTCCACCATGAAGGTGCTCTCGCCGCTGAACAGATTGTCGCGGGCGCCCATGCGCGTGTGGATGGCGTCGGCAAGCGTCAGCGTCAGGGAGTCGGCCGGGACGAAGGAGCCGATCTGGGCGAGGAGGACGAGGAGCGCGACGGCGCGCACAAAGGAGGACTTCCCGCCCATGTTGGGCCCCGTTATCAGGTGGGCCAGAGGCGCCGGGGACGCCAGGGTCGTGCTGAAGGGGATGTACGAGGTGGCCAGGGTCTGCTCGGCGATGGGGTGCCGGCCGGCGGTTATGGAAATGGTGGGGGGCGTGTCCGGGGGTAGGAATCGGGGCTTCGTGTATCCCGGCAGGGCGGCGACTTTGGAGAGCGAGAGGAGGCAGTCGAGGGTTGCGAGAGAGGATATGGCGTCGCGGAGGGGCTGGTAGTCTGCGGCTACGGACTGGAGGAGCAGGGCGAAGGCCGCGTCGCAGGCTGCGGAGAGGGCCTCCTTGTGCTGGTCACGCTCCGATATGAGGCGCACGACCTCAGGGGTGTGGAAGCGAGAGAGCCGCTTGGTCCCGCTGATCTTGATCCAGGACGCCGGGACGTGCTTTAAGTCCGCGTTGGAGACCTCAACGAGGTACTCGATGCCGGCCACCGTCACGTAGGAGATGGGCGACTTCTTGTTTAGCTTCGACGCGGCCACCTTCCGGTGGGCGTCTAGTTCTTGCTCGACAGAGGCGATGCCTAGCTTGTGGTCCGTGATGGCTTCCGTCTCCTCGGTCTCTCGAAACAATGCGTACTTGTCGTCTGCTCGGGCGGCTTCTGCGTTAATGCGTTCGAGGTAGGAGATAACGGTAGGGAGGATAAGAGGTAGAGAGACGATAGCGTTGCTAATAAGTGCGGATTTAAAGCCAGTGTCGGAGGCGTCGTTGATACGAGCGAACTCGGAAGCGATTCTTTGTAAGGTCTGCAGCACCGCCAACAGCTCCGGGCGCGTGCACTTGCCGTAGTAGATGCGAATAAGGCTTCGCTCGAGGTCGATCTTCGTAGCCTTGAGAATATGCTCTAATTGGTCGACCTTGGCGGTGGAAGTGTTGTCTAGGAGCTCCTCGACAGCTGCAACACGCTCCTCAAGGCGCTCTTTGTCAAGCAGTGGTCGACCAACCCACTTGCGAAGGAGTCGCTGACCAAAGCGAGTCAAGGTCTTGTCGAGAGCCCAGAAAAGACTGCCCTTCTCGGCATGATCGGTCTGGTTGCGGTACACCTCCAAGCTCTCGAGGGTGGTGCCATTGACGAGCATATGTTGCCGAGCGCTGAACGACTGGAAATACTTGGTCAAGTCGAATACGTGCTCGAGGCCGTACTCTTTCAAGTGGTTGATCATTGAAGAAAGGCATACCGTGACAGCTTCGGGCAATTTCAGTACCTTGTCTAAGAGCGCGCCCGCTTGTTCGCCGCCTTGGTTTTCTTTCAGCTTGCCAGAGTAGAACTGGGTGACATGCGAATAGGCCTCGGCGGCTATGGTTTTCGACTTGCCAACCCGCTCCACTCGGGTTCTGTCGCCGAAGACGTTTGTAGAACCGCCGGACAAGTGCTGAATGAGCTTTTCTGTGGCCTTAGAGAGGTCGCCTACTATGAGGAACTCGCAAGGTGAGATATGCAAGAGCCTCGTCTCAATCTCGCTTCTCATGAAGCCATCCTCAAAGTTGTCGTAGATGATGTCGCCGGTGGCCGGTTGAACAGCGATGATACCGACGTCGACTTTCTCATCAGTGCCCCATCCCTTGGCCGCGGTCTCCGTGATGCAGAGAAGGTAGCCGCCCGCGGATGTGCTAGTGGGTGATTGTTGATCGAGTTCTCCCACTTCGTCGATATATGTGCCCTTTGTGTAGATATTCGTAAGCTTCCTCGTGAAGGGGGCATTCCTGTTGTCGCCCGCCTTCTTCAGTGCCGCCGTCTCGATCTGGCGCACAACTCCGACCTTGTGGCCGGCGGCAACCAGCCGCTTCGCGTGGACGGGGAGCCTGTGTACCGGGATGCTTGCAGAAGCGAAGCGGTCGAGATGCGCCTCTGACGGGTGCTCGTCGTACCGAAACTTGCCGGGGATGCAGACGATACTGAGCTCCTTGGCGGCCACCCGAGCGTCCTCGCCGAAGAACTTGAATTTGTAACCGACCTCGACGATCAGGACGGCGTCCATGTGCTTCCTCTTGATGTCGAGGAACTGGATCTCCATGGGCGTCAGCTTTCCGGTCTTGGCCCCTTTCTTCTTGGCCTTGGCGGGCTGCGGCGCCTCCTCCTCTTCGTCGTCTTCTCCGTCTTCGTTCTGGAGGGCTTGGGACTCGTCGTCGATCTGGTGGTTCCGCCGCTTGATCAGTGCCATGCTGTCGGGCCGCCCGAGCTTCTGCACGAACTTGCGATGCAGGTCCTCCTTCCGCTTCCTGTCTTGTGCATCATCCTGTTGCTGCTGTCCGTCTCGAAGCGCGGCGGGCTGGCCGCCACTCTCGGGGCTCGACCCATCATAAAGGTAGCGTTCCGTGCGGGCGTTCGGCCGACTGGGACTCGCGGCAGCGGATGTGCTCTTGGTTGGTGATTTCGGGGGCGCCGTGGTTTGCTTCTCTACAAGAGCGCTCTTGGATTTCTTCCTCATGGGCATCGTATTGCCCTTATCGGTGTCCCCCTCGAGAGGTCGCTTGCGAGAGACATCAGGTGAGAGGGAGTTATTAGCAGGGGAATCAGGTGAAATCCGGCTCTGGGTTTGGGTCTGGCCCTGACCCGAGGATGCGTGGCCGGTGCCATTCGTGGTCTTAGGAGTGAAGAAGCTCGTGAGAGACTGTTGTCTCTTCTCTTTGGCCGAGCCAGCCATCGTTGGGATGCGTAGCGAATGCCGAGTATTTTCTTCGATCGGAGTTGTCCCGAGGGTGATTCACATTGTTGCGAGGAACAGAAATGAAAAAACAGGACCTAACTGGGTAGGTACATTGCCTACAGCTGATAGGTACTGTAAGTCAGTACATGTACCTAGGAAAGCACTTACAGAGTCTACCGACACTACCCTAAGAGGTAGATTACTGGAAGGGGTTCGCTGGTGATCTCATGATGGAGCTCTCCAGGTTCCTGGGACGCTAATGCAGCAGGTGTACCTACCGTGTAGTGCACCCGGCTTCTGTAGACGCGTCGCGCTGGCCTCTAGTGTCCTCATTTAAGTAGACGCGTTGAGTGGTAGGTTAAGTAGCGTGCACACACCTCCAAAGTGCTTCCCCGAAGTCGATAAAAAATACCTACACTACCTACGATGTAGGTGCGGCATATCATATACTTCATACCTGCTACCTATGGATCTCTTCCAATACGAAATTCATGAATGACGTATGAATCTAGCACTGCTAGATTATGTAATATGACCATAAATAGAGAAGCCCACCGTCGACGGCAGTAACAAGAGTGTGTTAGTGGCGGGATAGATAAGTACGTGTAGGAGGAAACTTGATAAAAGCTCAAGTGGTTCTACCTGCAAGCTGAGATATGAGCCTGAGATAGACCCTCACCGTGCTAAGAGTCTGGGAGGTTGTACTAGTTGGGGAAGACATGTATAGACGGCACTTCCCGCGATGGGTTTTCTCCTCGCCCTGGCTTGTTTGGTTTCGGTTCCATTTTAAGCTCGAATTCTACTATGGAAGCCTCCCCGCGTTTCCGAGATGCTCGAGGCGGGGAGCAAAGCGAACTCGGACTTGTGATTGCTACTACTTAATATCATTTACAACACAGTGACGCGAACAACTTTCTTGCAGCCGCGGTTAAGTCGTGTCCGTGATCGGGGCTACTGGCCAGCAGAGGTATCATTCCCCTTATCTATTCGTAGGTCAGGTCCTTGATTACAGACGGTGCTGTCCTCCCACCTTGTGTCTATCTGTGTCGCAGCGTTAACCATAGATCTAACGCACGTAGCACTTGGCCCGCGTCTACGCCTCAAGCCCGTGAATGGCTCTAAGATTCGATTTCTTCCCTCTGGCGCCATCCTCCAACCGTCATCCTCCGGCCGAAGCTCTCTGTTGTTCGCATGCAAGATCGTGACACAGCTTCGAGACTTCATGTGCGTGGCGAATGTTGGTTTACTATGTTGAAGTCGCTGTCGGAACCATGGATTTACACCTTTGGCCTCAGACAGACCTCGGAGGTAGGTATTTTACCTAAAGTATCAGGTAGGTCGATTTTTTGGCCTCTGAATTCAGCGTCAGTCCCGCCTTTCCGGCAGAGCATAATCGCAACGCCACGTTCCTGGCACTCGTACCTATTGAAACCGAGCTCTGACCCGGTTCACAAATATGGCGGTTTGATGAGAAAATGGAATTCGATTACGTCAGAAATTGAGGTACCGGTAGTGTATTACCCCCACCTACGCGAGGAATCTTAAGTGGTGTAGGTAAACTTGTACGAAGTACCGTAGTACATGATGATGCAGGTACCCACTTGATGTTTACTTACGTACGCCAACCCAGGATGTGCCCTACGAAAGTATCCGCCTTTACGAACAAAAGGTGAAAGCTTGCTCTGCTCTACCTACAAGTTACAACTACCTAGTCCTTCACTCCATCATGACCACCTAAACCCTTCCACCATCTTTCTATCCTTGTCTTTCATGATTACCCGGGCCACGGAACACAAGGGGGGCTGCAAACCTAGCAATCATGACGGACGACGATGACTGGGGCGATTCATGCGACAGCGAGACGGCAGCGGCGCTTGCTCCGGGAAGCAAGGATATCTTCGTCCAGCTGGTGCTCTCGTTTGCGCTGGGAATCACAGCATTCACTGCTTTTTGTGTACGTCCTGTCCTCGATTTGCGGATGTCTACGCACGTCGCACCGGACCGACCAGCAAAAACTCGAACTGACACTCGTCCCTGACCTCGACTAGATCCTTCGTCCACGGTGGAAATCACTCTACGCCGCCCGAAAGCGGCACCATAATCCTCAAATCGCACTCCCCGTCCTTCCCAATAGCTTCCTGGGATGGATACCGGGTCTATACAGGGTCACAGAGGAGCAGGTTCTAGCCTCTGCTGGCCTGGATGGCTTCGTGGTATGCTATTCGTGATGGGCACGTGGCTACTGCCGAGTTACTAATGACCATCTGTGCTAGTTCCTGTCTTTCTTCAAGATGGCCCTCCGCCTGTTCGGAACCATGCTGTTCTTCTCCGTCACTGTATTGTGGCCTGTTCACGAAGCTTTCCATACCGATCCTGATCCGAACTCGAAACCGCCCAACACTACTTCGACTTACCTGAGCCCGCCTTTCGGCCATCGATACCCCGACCAGCTTTTCCTCTCAACCGTAAAAGATAAAAGCAAGCATTATCTTTGGTCATACCTTGTCTTCACATGGTTCTTCTCCTTGCTGACCATCTACTTCATGAATGCCGAGACATTCAAGGTGGTCAAGACGAGACAAGACTATCTCGGCACCCAGTCCACCGTTACCGATCGAACTTTCAGGTTGGCCGGCATCCCAAAGGATTTGAGGACAGAAGCAAAAATCAAAGAGTTTGTGGAGAATCTTGAGGTTGGACACGTTCGTAGTGTGAACTTGTGTCGCAATTGGTCAGAAATCGACGCACTCATGGCTCGGCGAATGAAGACCCTCCGCAAGCTTGAGGAGGCCTGGAGCGCCTATAGGTCACAAAAAGCCGTATTATCACGGTCAGCCATTCGGGAGGACGTCGTGGACGATGAAGTTGATCAAGGAGACGAGCACGAAGAGACTGCGGTTGAAAATGGCCGACTCCTGGCCAGCAACAGCCGCCGCGATTTAATAGGCCAAATGGAGCGCCCTAAAATTCGTCTGCGCTTTGGGTTTCTTAAGATGCGAAATCGTAAGATTGAGTATGACACCCGGCACTACGTATTTCGCCTAATGCTTTCTGCTTCTCGTTGGTAGTCCGTACCTACTTGAGGACTATGTTAAAAACACTTGCTACAAATGGCAATCACTGACCTCTCAATGTTGACAGTGCGTTAGACTACTACGAGGAACAGCTTCGCCGGTTGGATGAGAAGATCCGGGATGCGAGGAAGAAGGAGTATACACCTATAGATACCGCATTTGTCACGATGGATTCCATTGCCGCGTGTCAAATGGCGATCCAGGCTACCGTCGATCCTCGACCTGGACAACTGCTCATAAAGCCAGCGCCGTCCCCATACGATGTGATATGGAAAAACATATACACACCTCGATATCGAAGGCAACTGCAGTCTGGAGCGGTTACGGTTTTTATCACTTCGCTCACGATCCTCTGGTTCTTCCCAGTCGCCATCTTGGCAACACTTCTCAGCATCTGCACCATCAAGCAAATTGCGCCGTCGCTAGCTGAACTGCTCCATGAGCACGAAATCACAAGAGCCCTGGTTCGAACTGGCTTGCCGACACTAGTCGTATCATTGCTTAACGTATTAGTGCCCTACCTTTACGATTATCTTTCGAATGTGCAAGGATTATTATCACAGGGCGAGGTCGAGCTTTCGGTCATATCTAAGAATTTCTTCTTCGTGTTCTTCAACATCTTTGTGGTTTATGCCGTCTCAGGCTCCGCCGCTCTCGCAGACTTTTGGAGAATCATCAGAGACTCCCTCAGCGATACGAATACCATTGCAGCAAAGATCGCTGATTCCATCGTGAATCTCAGTAACTTCTACTTGAACTTTATCATGCTTCAAGGATTTGGCCTATTTCCGTTTAAGCTACTCCAGTTCGGCAGTGTTACGATGTACCCGATCTATCGTATGGGAGCCAAAACACCCCGTGACTTCGCCGAGCTCGTCCAACCGACAAAGTTCAACTACGGATTTTATCTACCTACCGCGTTGCTCATATTTATACTCTGCCTCGTGTACAGCGTCCTTCCAGGGTCCGAGCTCGTCCTACTCTTAGGTGTCTGTTACTTTGGGCTCGGGTATTTCGTTTACAAGTATCAATTGCTATATTCCATGGACCAACCCCAGCATGCCACCGGCAGAGCATGGCCAATGATATGCAGCCGTATTATCCTCGGTCTTATATCGTTTCAAGTCGTCATGCTTGCTATTCTGGTGCTAGGCGAGGCATTGTATCAAGCCGTGCTCATCCTTCCACTGGGAATTTTCACTCTTTGGTACAACAACTACTTTCATAAGCAGTTCATCCCTCTTACCAAGTTCATCGCTCTCCGAAGTATCAAACGCATTTCAGACCCTGGGAGGCAGAGTAACCCGGATCGTGATGAGGGTGAACAAATGCGTCTTGCTAGACGAATGAGCACAATCGACGAAGACCGGGAGAAGGGAATGTCATTTATCAATCCTTCTCTCATTGCCCCACTGGATCAGCCTTGGATATATCAAGACCCTCCCCCACCTCTATCGCCAGCCGAATCAGTTGAAGCTTACAGCATTGGCCGCTCCGCAAATCAGGATTCCACAACGTTTGACCGTTATAGTACAACCGTGAGCACATCAAGCTCGTTAAGTCTAGGAGGCACACACATTTGGCGGGACGGTGGAGATAGTAACGCCCGATAGACTTATTCCTACAGACCGCTCTGTATATATCAGTGTATGATACCCTTCGCGATAATCAAATACTGCAAAGTCATGACACATCATAAGCGGTGCTATTGTTCTGGACAGTGCCGCTGTGTTCTCACTATGAGTCAAACAGCCGAAAGTCATTTTACACATCGCAGCTGATTTGGGTATCATATCTTCATATAAGATGGGTGTTGTAAAACTCTCACTGCTAAGGCCACATGCCGTCAAACATGAAAAGCCAATCATCCCAGTACGAGAAGTATCGCCCTACCAACCAACTGATGTCGTCACTGGCGCCAACCTTCCATGGGCGGGTGATCAAGCCCTCCTTTCGTAGGTGTCTCTTCAGTGCCACATTGATGCTGAAACTACTGGGACTCACGCCCACAAAATAGTCCGACTCCAATAGCACCGCGAAATCGACGAGGGCCTGCTGGTCCCAGCTCAACGACTTGAGCTTATCCAAGTCTTGACCTTGCACCAAATCGTATTTCGACCTGACGCTCAAGTTCAGGCGGGCTCGGGCGTCTTGGGCAAACCGCCGAGTCTCCTTTTCGCTCCCCGAGGCGAGATACGCCACGCCGCCGCGGAAGCCCTGCTTGTCTGCCTGGTGGAGATATCCGTCGCTCTGGTTCCCGTACGTGGGCCACTGGGAGAGCGCGTCCTCCTCCGTCCGAAGATGGACGCCGAGGAACAGCCCGTCCGACCTGCCCAGCCCCGACTCAACGTTACCGTCTCTCCTCCCGGTCCCAGATTCGGACGCGGCGAGCTCCCTCATCGACTGCACAACTCCGTCAGCGAGCTCGAGGATGTCCTCGCGGATCCTCAAGAGCCCGCCGAAGGTGGCGGCGAGCTCCGGCCCGTCGCGCATGACGGGCCAGTCCCAGAGCACGCCCCACGAGAGCCGCACGAGCGCGGGGTTGTCCCAGCTCGTGGGCGCCTGGCCCAGACCCGCCGCCGTGTCGCGCATCCACTCGCGGAAGGCGTGCCCGAAGCGGTCGGTGTGCCGGTTCGGGTCGCGGCTGTCGCAGCCGGCGCGCGAGCCGCCGAAGTTCTTGGGCGTGATCCGCCGCACCATGCGCTCGGGGGGCAGCTTCTCACGGGCGGCCTTGGCGGCGACGCCGGGGATGGCGCCGAGCCCGGCGTGTTCGTCATCGTCGGCGGCGGCAGAAGCGAAGAGGGAGATGTGGGGGCACGCGTCGCGCATGGCGGCGCGGAAGTGCGCCTCGGAGAACATGTAGCCGAAGGGGCGGTGCTCCCTGAACAGGTTCGCCTTGTCGGTCGCCGAGCGCGCGCGGATCCGCGGGACCTGCAGGCCCGTGGCGCCGGCGTCGATGGCGTACCGCAGGCACGTGAGGATGTAGTTCCGGATGTTGCCCGGCCCCCCGCTGTTGTCGTCGCAGATGAACACGAGGCCCGGCACGACGGACCCGGATTCCACCTGCTCGGTGCAGAGGCGGCGGAGGGGCCAGGAGACGAACGGCGCGCGGGCGGACGAGAGGTCCGCTGCGGGGGTCGCGGTGAGAGGTGTGCTTGTGCTGTGGGCGGTGCTGGTCTCGGCGGCGGTGGGTTTCGATGGCCGAGGGACGGCGCCGAAGAGCTGGTGATACCAGATCACGAATAAGGATATCACGCACGCGGCATACACGGCGGCCTGGCGGGAGCTGGGGCGTTGGGATGTCATTGTCATCGCGGCGAGCTTGCTTGGGCTTGCCCTCGTCATCCCATCTCGCGATCTAATGGATCATGTGAAAACGACGCGGTCGCATTGGAGCGACTATATATATGGGCTTACTTCACGCACAGTCACGAATGTAAGTAAAGCCATGCAGCGAGCGTGGCTGAAGTGGGAAATCTGGCGTTGGTGTTGGTGTTCAAGTGTCCTCTGGTTGGGTTTGCGGAATGATGGGCCCGAGATGCCCTTTTTGGACGTTCTGTATGTTCTGCATCGTTTTAGATGATGCAGGATTTTACTTGGATTGGTTAGCATATCCGACCAAGTCATTCACAACAAAGTTGGGGTTTATTGACGTTTGAAGCATTCAACTTTTGTCGAATGAGTCCTGTGATGGCTGTGGTTTCTGGACTCGTGTTCGAAACCGAGATGATGAATGGCTTCTTGCTCTGCACTATGCTGTGAGCTTGTTGAGAAAGCCCCGCGACAGCGTAGCGATGAGATTTATTTAGTACCTTATATTGCTCCAAATGATACCGACAAGTGTATACTTAGATAATCAACCCTGAACTATACATCGTAGCAGACATAGGTAAGGGAAATTGCAACTTCATCGATGGCGTATTCGAACTGACCTACTGGCTGGCAGTTTTTAGTCGAAAAGGGATGAAGCAGCAAGCAAGGGAACGAATGATACGCCTTCAAACGTTTACAGGTAATATTGACTGTAAAACAATTCAAGCGCTATTATAATGACCAATCATGGACTGAAAGATACTCCTATTGTTTGGACATATCGCAAAAATGAAACTTCCAAGATATGATGTTCACCAAGAAGCGGCCGGTTCTTCTCCATTAGCAGACGCATCTCAACCTTGGGACTTACAGTGGGTCGCGAAGCTAGCCGCCGATCATATACACACACGATACTGGAGACAAGCAACCTAGTAATATACAACACGTATCAATCTCAACTTCGTAGCTTCAAAATAATACCAACCGCCTACGAACTACTTACCTACATGTAGGTACCTATGATAACTGCATCTACAACCTACAATTACAGGCCTCCCCGCTGTTTATTAGGTCAGCGACCCCGCAGATAGTGAGGCCTGGGAAGAGGGTCAGCCTTATCTGGCGTGCTGCTTCGACGTTCCATCGTTGGAGAGGTTGACTGGTCATTAGGACCGTGTGCAGCGCAACCCAGCCGGCATGGCTCCCAAGACCGCCCCAGGGTCGAATGATCACCGGCCGGGGTCATCCCCGGGCGAGAGGACCCCCCTTCTTCACGAGAAGAAGAACGATGGGAAGGGCACGCGCTCCCTCGGACTGGCAGGGGGTCGGTGGACGACAGCTCTCCCTCGGGGTATCCGGTTGTCTGCTGTCTATATAACTTTATGCATATCCGGAGCCATTCTGCTGCGAGCATTTGGTTTCGACATAATACGCTTCTTCGTCTGGCTTTTACCGAGCAGCAGCAGATATTGGCTCTCATCTACGAGTGGAATTGGGAACGAAACCGTGCTTGGAAATATTACTACTACTAGCCATATAATACCGATAGGAAGCTTTGAGATGGTGCGATCTCGCCTCCTCTCGTTGGTCAGCCTGGTGCTCCCGACGATAACACAAGCTCTGCCTTTCACGCATCGAGCCTATCTCGACTACACTACCTCGGAGGCCGGGAATCCATTCGTAGACGGATGGTACGCGGACCCGGATACCGAGTTCTACGACGGGAAGTTCTGGGTGTTTCCCACCTCGTCTTACAACTATGAGGAGCAGACGTACCTCGACGCCTTCTCCAGCCCCGATTTGATACATTGGGAGAAGCATGAGAACATCTTGACGGCAAAGGACGTCAAGTGGGTGAGGGGCGCCATGGTGAGTTAACTTTCATCGGAGTCCATTTTCTTCCCTTTCCGATACTTTGAGAGCTCCCGAAATGTATCGGGAGCATGTTCTAAGAGCACCAGGAATGCTTAAAAAAAAAGAGCAATTACTGACTCCTTCTTGTTACAGTGGGCGCCCGCGCCGATTTCTAGAAACGGGAAGTATTACTTGTACTTCGGTGCCAATGACCTCCGAGAGGACGATCCAGAAAATGGTATCCTCGGCGGCATTGGAGTCGCGGTGGCTGAGAAGCCCGAAGGCCCATACGTAGACACCATCGGCAAGCCGCTTATCGGAGAGTACCACAACGGTGCCCAGCCGATCGACCAGGACGTTTTCATCGACGATGATGGGCAGGCTTACATATTCTACGGTGGTCACGGTCACTGTAATATGGCGAAGCTGAATGATGACATGACCTCTATCGGGAAGTTCGACGACGGGACTTCGTTCAAAGAGATCACGCCCGAGGGCTATGTCGAAGGGACCCAGATGATCAAGCGGAATGGGAAGTACTATTTGATGTGGTCGGAAGGCCTCTGGACCGGACCGGATTACAGCGTCTCCTACGCCATGTCAGACTCCATCATGGGCCCGTTCAAGAAGCTGGCCAACATCCTGCAGCAAGACCCGGCGGTAGCCAAGGGAAGCGGCCACAACGGCGTGATCCACATCCCGAACACGGATATCTGGTATATCGTCTACCATCGGCGCCCCCTCAGCGAGACGGACGGCAACCACCGCATGCTCGCATATGACCGTATGTACTTCAATGACGATGGCACCATCGCCCCGGTTACGATGCTTGTCAAGGACAACTTTGCCGACGGAATGACCGTCGGCTGGAAACACTACGGCAGCGGGCTTTTCGTATATAATAAATGGCTGATGAGCTTGGGCCCCTCGGTTGCGATGCTCGACACCAACTTCGGAGACCAGGTCTACGATGCCACCGTCTCCGTTGCGGGCCGGGGCAGTGATGCGGGACTCCTGTTCCGTGCCGCCAACGTGTCGGACGATCTCGCAAAGCTGAACGGCTACTATGCCAAGATATCGATCTCGGGGAACGTGTCCCTCGAAAAGATCGTCAACGGCGCATCGTCCGTTCTAGAGCAGGCAGATGCGGACATTCCATATGGGACAGAACATCGACTGAGGGTCACGGCTACGGGTTCCAAAATCAGCGTCTTCGTTGACGATTTGGATGTTCCTGAGATCACTGTGACTGACGGCTCGTTTGCCACGGGAGCAAACGGTGTGCGTTCGTCGGCGTATGGGTCATTGTTTGGTTCTGTGTCTATAGCGAAACCGTAATTATGGGCGACCTGCGTAGAATAGAGATGTATATACAAGTCAATGCCTATCACTAGAGGCCTAGGTATCTATCTACCACAGTGATAATCACAGTTCACGAAGTCCCCCTCTAGACTATAGAAATCGCCTTTCAAGGTTTGTGCCCAGGGGATGAGAAAGGTGGCATGCGCAGATACCAAGCTCGTGGTTTATTTGGTATGAACAGTCAGGGGCGTGCTTCGCCACGTCGGAGCACCAAAGAACCACGAGGGAACCACTTAGATTAGAGCATTTTGTTTTATGAAAGTACCGACAAACGTAACCTAGTCGAGTGGAGGGATGTCGCACGAGTGTTACAGAAGAAAAACAATAGGATTAGCATCTCAGTACATTACGCCAGGTAGCTCGAACCAGGTCAGTCCTTGCTTCAACAAAGGGACCCTTTACTTCGTAAGGGAGGGTCAGAGATGACATGTTAAGTCGTGGCTCGCTCGTACGAAGGATTTCGTACGGACTTGTCTCTTCGCAGGGTCAATGTCTCGTGACAGCCTAACCGAAAACCGAATAGATCAGATCACACATCTAGGCCCAGCCGGGTGGGGGGAGGATGACTTGAGGATAACAGGGTACCTATCTGGCGTTTTTACCCAGCGGCAAGCGCATACCGAACAATCTGCTACATCTCACTCGGCCCCTATTACGAAGGTGTACTATACAAACGGTTTACTATTATTAGTTATTGCCGAATACAGACAGACCCAGACCCCTCCCTCCTACGTCCCGTGTGTCTGGACTTGCAATGTCCCAGAAGACAATTCTCATAACAGGGTGTAGCGATGGGGGCATCGGCGCCGCGTTGGCAGCTGAGTTCCAGCTCCGTGGTCTCCGTGTCTTTGCGACGGCGCGCGATCCGTCGAAGATGGCGAACCTCGCAGCCCTCGGCATCGAGACGTTGGCCCTGGACGTGACGTCCGAGTCGTCGATCGAGCAAGCTGTAGGGATAGTGCGGGAGAAGATCAATAACGGCGGCTCCGGTGGTGGTGGTGGAGGCTCGGAGCCGAGGAGGAGGCTGGATTTTCTAATCAACAATGCCGGCATGCATCACATAATGCCCTTTGCCGATGCCAGGATCGCTGATCTGAAAACGGTAATCGACACGAATTTGATAGGCTCGTTAGCAGTGACACAAGCGTTCATCCCGCTCCTAATGCAGCAGAGAGACCCTGGCTGGGAGAGTAAAAGGGACGCGAGGGAGAGGAGCACAGTCGTCATGCTTGGCAGCGTCAACGAGGTCTTCTCCCCTCCCTACCAGGTCGCATACACCGCTTCCAAAGTCGCCGTGCACGCCGCGGCAAAAACGCTACGGATCGAGCTGGCCCCCCTCGGCATAAACTGCGTCACGTTGATGACGGGCAGCGTGAGCACCAAGCTGTTCGAGAACGCCCCGTCCAAGGTCCCCGAGGATAGCTTCTACAGCCCCGTCGCCAGCAGGATCGAGGAGCGGGAGATCCTCAAACACGCGCAGTGGGTTGACGCGGACCAATTCGCCAAACAAGTCGCCGGGGACTTGCTGAGGCCAAAACCCAGACCTGCCATATGGCGGGGTGGCCTCGCTACCGCCGCGTCTTGGCTGGGCTGGTTGGGGTGGGAGGGTATGCTGGTAAGTGAGCTCCCCTCGCTCGTGTCTACGGTCCCGAGAGGAGCAAGCAGTAGGAATGAATAATACCACGTCTCTAACTAAATCAGGATTCCGCCTTGCTGAAGGCGAATCATCTAGACGAGGTCCACCCGTAGACCCGTCAGACTGGTACCCGAGGGGTACGGTATTATATGCAGGGTCGCTCGCGACAATATTAAAATACCCGGGGCCGTAGGCGTGGTCATGAGATACCGTCAACCGTCCCTTGTGGCTTACAGTTTACAGTGACAGCTACAGATGTCGTCTCCCTTGCTTAGGGTACGACTCAACTGTATATCTGAAATAGGCTAATATGGATCGCACTGGACGGCCACTCTCACCCTGAATCTCTTGTCTCGTTTCGTTGTGTTTTGTTTTCGCGTAATCGAGCGACTCCCTCCCTCACGGTCGTAGCTCCATACTTAAGAGGGGTTCAAGTTACTCTCTAGATTCTAGACAGCTGCATATTCTCCTGTGCCCATTGTACTCTTGCTCCTGTAATCGACCACTCCCAACGGGAGTTTTCAGAGAGTTGTTTTTAGTTGTCCTGTTTGATCGGATTACATTACAATGCCTACTAGCACAAAACAGGACATCGACGTCCTCATCGTCGGCGCCGGGCCGGGAGGCACGATGCTGGCTCTCGAGCTCGCGGCCCAGAAAATCAACTTCCGCATAGTCGAGAAAGCCCCCCGGCGTTCCGACAGGTCCCGAGCTCTTATAATACAGCCCCGAAGCTTCGAAGTGATGAACCGTCACGGCAACGCCCGGGACCTCTACGAGAAGGGGAATATGACCGGCGGTCCCCTGGCGTGGGTGGGGAAGAAGTCGACCGTCGACATCGACGTCAGGGACGTTGCAAACTACAGAGATTCCGACTTCAGCCAGCCGTGCTTGCTTTCTCAGGCCGCCACGGAGGCCTACCTCGACGAGTGTCTCGAGAGGTGTGAGCAAAGCATCGAGCGAGGGGTCGAGGCTACGAGCATTGTTCAGCAGGAAGGGGGCGTTGCTATTATCCTCCGTAACGTCGAGACCGACAGCAAGGAGAAGATCCGGGCAAAGTACGTTGTTGGCGCGGATGGGGCTCACAGCGTCGTGCGGAAAAGTTCGGCGAAAATCCAGTTCGAAGGCGGCACATATAACCAGGAGTTTATAATGTGTGACGGTAAGCGAGACTACGGAGTATCTTGAGAGCGCAAGTATAAGAGATACCAGGTGCTGACTCCGACGGCTTTTTAGCTATCATGAAAGATTTCAGGCTCGCCAAGGATCGTTACCACTTGGTCCTCGGGACTGGACTACTCGCCATCTTCCCCATGGCAGAAGGGTGGGTTCGCGTTATGGCATCTCGTAACGAGAGCTGCAAGGGTGAGCCGACGCTCGACGAATTTCAGAATACGATTCGGAACAGAATTCCAGGCGGCGGCGAGATTATCGAGGCTATGTGGCTGACCAATTTCCGCCTGCATCACCGCATCGCAAGCTCGTATCGCGACGACCGTCTGTTCCTCATCGGCGATGCGGCTCATATTCACTCCCCCGTCGGCGGGCAAGGCCTCAATACAGCCATGCAGGATGCCCTCAATCTAGGCTGGAAGCTGGCCACAGTCATCAGAGGAGAGCACCCGGACAGCCTCCTCGACACGTTCGACGCGGAACGCCGCCCCGTCGGCCAAGAGCTCATCCTCAAAACGGACGTGGCCTTCAGGATCGTCAGCACGAAAAGCAAGCTCGCAGTCTATTTTCGGGATCTCTTTGCCCCCTGGGTCGCCCCTTGGCTGACCTCTACGGATCGTCTTGCGCATATTTACAGCTTCATGTCCCAGTTCGGGATCAACTACCGAAAGAGCCCCCTCACGCATACCGAGATTGAGTTCAAGGGCCCCGTGATGGCTGGCGATCGCGCCCCGGACGGCGACGTCGATAACTGTAAAGGAGTCACGCGGCTCCACAAGATCCTTTCGCTGACATCATTCAACTTCGTTCTCTTCTCAGACATCTTCCGGGATGGCACGGGACAGGAGGAAGTGGCTCGCGTCGCAGACAGCTTCAGGAAGAACAACCCGGATAACGCCGAGGTCCATATCATCTTGAAGAGCAGGGAGAGCGGGCATCTATTCAGCCACGGCCTACATTCGACATACGGCTTCTCGAACCCCGGCTTCGTGTATATACGCCCCGACGGCTATGTGGCTGCCATTGGGGGCCTGGAACATTTTGACACTTTTATGAAAGGGCTGTATTGAAGCACATATATTAGTACCGGGTAGATAATACCGGGTGGATAGAGACGGATTTGTGGGAGTATATTGTAATGATGAGATAGACCGGGTAATTTGACGGACATAGTCTAGCCTAGACGATTGAGTTTACAATAGCCATATATCCTACAAATTGATAGGCTTCTTTTCTGCGAATGCGTGTTAACTTTTAGCAGGATCGTCAATAGTAAATACACCCAACCCAACTTTTTAACTCGATCGAGTGACTTGCTGTAAACTTCCCTGGAGTGTGTAGGTAAGACTCGGCCCTTGAAACGCTGACTGACCGTTGACCAGCATAAGTCAGTTGTGTTTATTAACTTATTTTGCGCTTATATTGTTTAACATCCATAGTTATGTAGAGTCGCACAGTCACTCTAACGTCCTTCTGTTCTATTTGGGACACTAAGAGCAGTCCATGTATTATGAATGAATCAAGCAAGGGGATGCGCAGCAGCCGGAGTCTGCACCAATGTAGCCAGATAGGAGGCATTTAGCACCTAAGGATATAGACGTACATGGGGTATCTAGCTTTTACTAAGCGTTTTGGAAAAGAGAATCTCCAGAGTACGAAATCTGTATGTGCTGGGGCCTCCGTGCCCGTCCCTTAGTTCAGCGTGACCTCAGCGCAAGTATAGGTGTGCCTAGATACGACCAACTTGCAGCCAGTAAATAAAAGCGATATCAGAGCAGACGTTTAGCTTCTTTCGTCAGGATTGTCCTCCACGCTCTTGCTATCCATATGAAGAACGAACTCGTCTTGAAGATGTCGGAGGTAACTTCCAATTGCTGCATCATCCATAGCCGACTCTTTCAACTGCGCTAACATAGGAGGCAGGTTGAGAATCAGTTTTCGCTGGCGAATCAGTTGCCTTGATTCAGTTACGTCTTTCTTCTGTTCCATAGACTCCGCTAATGTCCGTGAAACCTCATCTGCGACCTCAATGAAGCGTTCGGGGAAGCCCATTGCTCTTGCAAGATTCAGACCGTAGTTCTTCTCTTGAACTGGCCCCGATTTGACCTTGTACAGCATCATCATTTGTGCTTGATGCTCTGACGGGCTGGAAATATGCGTTTCAAGATGGAGATTCAAAACACCTGGCCGGCTACCAAGTATTTGGGCTATGAATTACGTTAATGCCAACAAATTCAGATGGCCCGGCTGATGATATCTTACTTAATTGTCCGAAGTGAGTTGCAAAGCACACAATAGAATGGCTCTGGATAAGAGCCTCAGATATAGCAAGAGCAATAGCCAAGCCATCCCTAGAACTAGTTCCCCGACCTAGTTCGTCAATAATGGCAAGGCTTTTGTTATTGATGTTCCTAAAAATGATCAGGCAAAATCGCATCAAACTGCACTATTTTCAGGAATTCTACTTACCTCAAGATGAAAGCCATTTCCCTCATTTCAAGCGAGAATGTCGACATGTTCGCCTCGATACTGTCGTCAGTAGATACTCGCACAAAGAGCTGCTGAATAATTGGAAAAGCTGCATATTGTGCAGGAACGAAAGAGCCAATTTGGGCTACGACTTGCAGGAGAGCAACCATCCTGATATATGTACTCTTCCCACTCATGTTACATCCGGTAACAATCTGAAATCGATGCTGCTCGTTTGCATACACATCATTTGGAACAAATTGCTCGGGATTTACCTGAGTGGGGTTAATATTGATGGAAAAGTCAATACAAGAAGCCACTGACACGTTCGCAAATTGGATGCCGTGCGCCTTTTAAGGCCAGGGTATCTCCTATTTCAGGCCGCACGTAATCCCTCGTAGTTGCTGACTGGGCAAATGATGCTACCATATCTAGGAGGGCAATACCCTCACAGACGCGAAAAAGCTCTGGGACATATTCTCGGACATCATCGAGAAGCTGTTGGATGACCTTGTCGCTTAACATCACGGCCTCGTTGTGGGAATCAGTGATCCGGTTATTCAATTGAACTAAGGTCAATGTCTGGCACTCAATCCACCGATTCCGAACTATTCCATTGATAAAAACGTCGGGTAGCTGTCTACCCTCGAACTCACTCTGTTCAAGTCGGAACCAGAACTTGCGACGATTATCAAATTTCAGATTAACTGCAATTTCATGTTCTTCTGGTTTCGATATTAGATAAATTGGCTATGAGAGAAGACGAAATCTTACTGCTGAGTTCATCAACATGCTGGTACACGTCTTCTGTTGCCTCTTTATATGTCTGTCGAGCGACGTCTAAGAGGCCATGGACGCCTGACTATACACACGTTAGGAGATAACAATTGTTGTTTCAGAGAGATCCTTGCCTTGACAGCATATGTCCGTTGATTTCGCATATCAAGAGGTGTTTTCATAGCAGTAACGTCTTCATTAATCGTCTCCGTAATCATGTCCATGACAGGTTGAGTTATCTCTGCTCGGCATAATTCATACACCTTCTTCAAGAGATCCGTCCGTGCAGCTGTCAAAGCTTCGTGTAACTGGGGAACAGCAGTGACAAATGCCTTGATCTTCAGAACTATGTCTATTGCGAGCTCTGATACAGATATTGAGGGTTTCTGTGGCACAATAACGAGCTTTTTTCGGTCAAAGAATTTCTTGTTTTCAGTAAGTGGGGAAGCATACACTGGTTAAAAGCTTCTCAACATCTGCAAACTCTTTAAGAGCTGGACCGAGTTAGCTTGAACGTCATTACGGCTATACGCATCGTACCTTTGCGGATATCAAAGAACATATCTTCCTTCGTTACGAGCTCTTCTAGTGCATCATAACGCGGCATGAGAGTACTTTCAACTTGTGTGGAGGGCTGTATTATATTGCTCCGTAGCATCCTTGATCCCATTGGGGTTAAGCATTGGTTCAAAAGACCGAAGAGACAGTCTTTTGATCTTGGCTCTTGTATATTCTGAATCAACTCGAGTGAGTGAATGGTTGATAGATCGATCATCATCGTATTCTCTGATGGCTGGTATCGAATCCGCAGAGAATGGGCCGCGATCGTTACGCGACAAGATAATTCTACGTATTTGACTGCCTAGACACAGTGAGATACTTCAAATAAAACGAGAGATCTATGCTGGTTTCTCACAGCGGCAAAAGAACATGTGGCATAGAAGTTGCCGCCTATTGCTACCTTTATAGCCTCGAGGTCATCTCGAAATGCCAGGCTCTGGATGAACTCCAGCCCGTCATACTCGGACCAGTACTTACGATCGAGCGGCTCAATTACAGTGCCGGGGAGTTCTACTTCGATGATAGAAAGAAGATTGGATTTGGGGTTCGATGACATGGCGGTATTCACCATTAAGATGGTAGAAGGCTCGTACATCTGTATTTTATGTATGGTTCTGACGTAGAACTGTGTGTCACATATCTGACTCAAGACGGCTTCATTGGTGGTGATGTTCACGAAAGAGAGACCCACGGAGGGGGAAACACCCCGAGCCTCGGTGATGGCACATATAACGAGATGCGAGTCAGAGCCCCAGATGGACGAGTTACCACGAGACTTCCGTCCAGACGCGGTGCTCGCTTGACGCCGCTGGGCACGGGGGCGGGACGCGCCGGTAATGGAAGCAGAGGTACTATAGGAATAGGAGTGCTGGCTGACACTTGTCGACGGCCTTGGAAGAGCCATGGGAAGACGAGCAGCGGAAGAGGAGGATTCTGAAGATATGTTGGAGCCAGGCCGTGAGAGGGACGATTGGCTTGCGGATGATCCGGGCCGTTGGGGTATTGGAGGCGCTGGCATTGTGCTAGCATGGGACATGTCTAATGGGATCTTGTGGTGCCTGGAACGTGGGTGTCGTGGGGGAAATTCCATAGAGATGGGGGGTGTGACTTCGGGCTGCCGGGGAGAGAGTTGGCTACAGGTTGGAATTCGTGATCGTTAATGTAAAGACGAAGATGAATGGCAGAGATGAAAAGCACCCCTGACTTAGGGACGCCCAGAGAGAGCCTACCAAAGATAATACAGAGGTAGGCGCCTAGGTAAGGTAAGCTCTCAGGTGCGTCCAGGCCTACACCATGCACTACCACATGCATGGCTTGACAGGCCGAAAATGAAAGTGCTCGCCGCTGCCGCATATGCACTTTCTCATCATGTCAGTTGTGCCTTCAATCTTGGTACCATCAAGCGGCGACGACAGTACGAGGTAGAGGTACTTGGTATATGTTGTACCAAAGACTCCGTCGTAATACAACGTCATCGAGGTTCCTAGTTGATAAGATAAGGGAATGTGGGGCTTAACTTTTTCTAAATCGTGAATCGCAAACGCAGAAAAAGTACCAAGGTAAGCTTCCAGCTGGCTACACGGCACTCATACCGGGCGATTGACGCGAGACGCTGCAGAAAAATAACTGTCCAACCCAGGCGCCTACAATATGGCCACAGTCCTGCCGCCACCTTCGAAGAGACAGCGACGCGAAATACTCGAACGTTCGCAGGTCCAGCAGGATGTGAAATCCACCGCGATTATCGGCTCCATCAGAGCCCGCTTTGTCGACAGCGAGGGCAAGGAGCTGGCTGAGACTGTCGAGATCCCCCTCGCCGACGCCACGGAGAAGAACGTCTCGTCATTATTGAACACTCTGCTTCAGAGGGTATGTTGACCATGGAGTCTCTTAGCTTTGGAATAAGCTTGGAGTGCTGACATTTAGACTAACAACTTAGGATCGCGAAGATTTCACCCCATATCGATTTCGTATACAGATCCCGAATTCGAATACCCTGATCGATTCGTTCCCTACCCCGTCCGAATTTCTCTCGGTGCTTAAAAAATATGGCGTGGAGAATCCCTTTGAAACTACCCTGTCTCTCACGGCAGAGCCACAGTCCGTCTTTAAGGGTGAGTCCAACCTGGTGCTGTATTCTATGAGGCCTGGGTAGTGCCGCGTTCAGGAGCCGCGTCTTGCTAACTCTGACCTTGTAGTCCAGGCAGCGACGCGCATGGCCCACAGGTCAGTTTCATGTTTGACCGATAATACAACCACCGCGGCATTAAGCTGACGGGGAGATGAAGAATTCCCGGACATGGCCAGCCGATCCTCACTGTTCAATTCTCGCCGAAGACCGACACCGTATTAGCGACCGGATCAGGAGACTGCACAGCAAGGAGTAGGCATTCAGTGAACCAACCGTGGCAGGATATAAGTTCTAACTGGATATTTCAGTCTGGGATACTGGGACCGGCACCCCGAAGTATACCTTGCAACACTCAGGCTGGGTTTTGGTTTGCTCGTTCGATCCTTCCGGGGAATATTTAGCGACGGGTGGCATGGATAAGGTTAATCGGCACTTTTCACAGCACTTGTTGGAACCCGTCTAACAATTACCTCTGCAACAGATGGTGCGACTCTTCAATCCAGACACTGGGAAGCAAATAGGGAAGCCTTTTCTGTAAGCTGACTTCGTGGCTATTCCACTGTCCATACTTACAGCCTGCTAGACTGGTGCTTGCCGACTATTGGTCTTGTGGATCTTCGAATTGCAAAGTAATTACTAATATTGTCTTGTAGCGGTCACAATAAATGGATTACCAGCATTGCATGGCAGCCATATCACCTATGGCGGGATGATGGCCCGCGACTCGCCAGCGCCAGGTAAGAAGTTTCATATCATAGTACACAAGGCTTTCAGTTGACAGTTTTTTTTTTCTTTCAGTAAGGATGCCACAGTTCGCATATATATAACCTCCGGTGTGACACACCATGTATTATCGGGGCATAAAGTGCGTTTTTCTACTACCTGCGATCGCCTTGGCAAATTCTGATCGCGCCTAGTCTGCTGTTACCATGGTGCGTTGGGGTGGATTAGATCATATCTACTCTGCAAGTCAAGATCGACAAATAAAGGTCTGGAACGCCTCCGATGGCACGCTCCGGCACTCACTGAGCTCTCATGCACATTGGGTTAACCATAGTAAGTTGAGCTTACGCTTCATTATATGATCGATATATTTCACCGCTAACACGTTCGTACAAAGTTGCCCTTTCGACTGATAGCGTGTTGAGAGCGGGATTCTACGATCATACAAAAGCTGTCCCATCCTCCACAGAAGGGAAAAAGGCCAAAGCTAAGGAGCTATTTGAAAAGGCTGCTACCCATAGTGGCAAAATCGTCGAAAGGCTTGTGTCGGCGAGCGATGATTGCACAGGTCAGTATTCTAAAGCTCTAAAGTCACTGTCCTTCATCTTAAATCCATTATATCGAATACCTCGGACTCTTCCGAAATTGCAATTGTTAACTCTGAATATCTGGTTAGTCTACATATGGGATCCCGAGTCCCAAGGATCAAAGCCTCTAAAAAGGCTTATGGGGCACACAAAACAAGTAAACGCGGTTACTTTTTCAAATGATGGCCGACTAATAGCGACCGCAAGCTGGGACAACTCAATTAAAATATTTGATAGGTTGGCATATTTTCCTCTTTAGCGTGGGAGACAACACTTTACTGATGCAGCCGAACAGAGAAGGGGCATTTTTGGCTACTCTACGAGGCCATGTAAGTTGAAATAAACGTCACAGGTGACTCAATTTCATATCTATTGGGAGAAGGAAACACCGCAGTATCGTACTGTTCCTGGGCTGATAACTGCTAGGTCGCACCCGTGTTTCAAGTCGCATTCAGTGCAGATTCGGTATGTATCCCGTTCGTTAGGGTTTTTCTTGAGTTGCTAACATTACAATACAGCGGCTATTGGTGTCATGTGAGTAAAGTCTACAGTCTATAGAGATTCATCTCCTACCCAGCGGTATCATACAAGATAGAAATTACTAACTGCGGTGTATATAAAGGTAGTCGAGATACTACCCTCAAAACATGGGACATGCGGACGTTCAAATTAAAAACTGATTTGCCGGGCCACGAAGATGAAGTTTATGCTGTTGACTGGTCACGGACTTGTGTCGCATCCGGTGGAAAAGATAAGGCCGTTAGAATATGGCGCCATTAGGTTGCTTTTGAAGATTGATGGGAGGAAAAACCCCGATTTCTAATGCGGCCTCCTCCTGGCGATTTTGAGGAGGTATATTAATGTGTCTGTCAATAGCCGACACGGGCATCATATTCCTATCTTACTGCCAGTTGGTACAAATATCAATTTATCCTGTCACGAAGGGGATTATCAGCATCCCTGTAGCAACCCTGTACCAGACATGTGAAACATTTGACCGCCGCAGTAATGTAGCCACCTACCCTGCTCGCTAGCTTGTTATTCCGGCTCTATGCTATATGAGTTAAATTTGGTACTGGATTCCCTGTGATAAGTGTGCAATATCATCTCATGGTGTGCTATCGTACATGGTGGGTCGGCTACGGCGCATCTACGGAACGGTGCCCGACAGCCCAGGGATAGGCGAGGGATAGGAAAGTGCTACACTAGAATTGTCTAGGTTAGAGGGTCATGATGTTCGGGGTCTTGCTATCGGTCCGTGGGATGACGACAGCTAGGCACAGCTACGGCCGAGACCTCCTCATGATTGGCCAAAAGAGGTATAGATCTGAGCTAAGAAAAGACAAGGACGAGATCCGAGACGAAGGTGTGTGTCTTACCTTGCTGGATGTCCTGGAGGTGTACTGCTCACGGCGTACAGGATGTAACAGCCACGATAAGTAACGTACCTCTCATATTCCTGTGCATATGTCATGTGGTAACGCCGTTGAGGCTCTTTGGCTCGGAGCAACTACTCCTGCAGCTGGGCGGGGTGTAGATACAGAGGGGCAATCGGGTTACGTACAGAAGAGTCGGAAGACGCGCGTAATGAAAATGCCGACTGGTTTTCTTTCCACCCAATTGCGCCCCTCCTCCAGAGCTGCAGCTTGCACCTCTATCTCTGTTTGGCATATCTCTCAAGGTTCCGTGAATGAATGGAAAGGCGCACGGACGTCTATACTATCCATCTGCGTGTAATATGTAGTGTTGGGTCTGACACTGCTTGGTACCTAATATCTACTGGATGTAAGTAAGGCTGCAAAGGAAGCTATTATTACATGTCCCTGAACATCAATTACACTTACATCTTAGGCGGTAGTAGCTTGTACACTACATCCATGTAATCCTTGAGATTTAGGTAAAGTACCTAGTAGTAGATCATAAACTAAGGTATGCTTAGATTGTTATAACCTATCAGCGGCACGGAGGCTGTTCCCGAAATGTATTTTAAGTGGATGACGTAGCTAACATCGTACCGCCTTACCGCTGTTTATTTACAACGGCTAGTACCCCAGACGCACTGGCCATTTACTGGGGGACCTCTTTTTAATTTGCGTAAGCAAGTTAAAACCTCGCTTACCTAGGTAGTAGATCGCAGTAAATATTAATTTAAGCGATGTACTCAGCCTATTTTTAATTTGCCAATGTAGATCAACGAGGGTTCCCCTAGTAAATGGCCTGTGCGTCTGGGGACTAGCCGTTGTAAATATACAGCGGTAAGGCGGTAGTCAATATTTGGTTCAATCGTCAATGTCATTCATTGGGTACCTACACTCCTAATTGTGCCTACACATAGGTCCTACGTCCTGCCCAGGTAAGCTTATGTGCTGAAGGATGTGTGTGAATGGAAGTTGGTCATCCCAAGTACTGGTAGGTATTTGAGCAATTAGCCTGCATCCCGTTCCTGCCGATAGCCCCGGCTCGCTGGGCCTGCCTTTGCATGCACAACTACATGTACTGCCGTAGGGTACATGTAGGTACAGCTGCACAGTGTCGATCTCGCCGGGGAATCCCCCGGCCTGGATTGGCTCTTCGAGCTGAGGGCATCTTATGTTGAGCGTAACGTCGGCTGTTGTGCGTCATGTCGGCATAGAGCACCTGCCTAGGTAGTGTAGGTTGTAGGTACAGAGATAGCTATTCGGAATGAGGATACCTCCTATCGAAATTGTAAATATCATACCGTACCTCTTACCTCTTTCTACACTTACCCAGTACATACTTACCTACATTTACCTATCCCAGTTACGGTTTACCTAACCTAGCCCGGGCGATACCCACTTACTACGGGAAGACTCGGTGCAGGTGGACCTACATGTAGACTAGTTGAGAAAGTACCCAAGACACCTAGCGCATGTTTGATGTACCTAGGGATCTGGCTAGGGAGGAGGCAAGGTGGTAGGTAGGGGAGTGCCGGTTGGGAGGTTAGGGCGAGATAAGGTAGAACAGTAAACCCTCATCCATCCTGCTCTTATGTACTGACATCACCCTGACTCAACTCGACATGCTGTAACCCCTTCGTTGCCCCTCGTTGGGCACAACTCTCCGAAGATACAAACCTCCTCCCTAAACATGCTCCCCTCTATATAACCTATACCCATAGCCCTACTCCCTTTGCCAGCCAACCGTGGAATTCCTTCTTCTTCGTCCCGCGCACCTTTCTTGATGCAACCTATTATTGCGCAAGCAAGCCTGCAGCGTACCTTGAGCCTCGCCTGACTCTCTCGTCTCCCTGTCCCCTTGTCTTGCTATCTTTTGCGACAGGGAGCTCTGATGCGGTAACCACCAGCCCACTTGCTCACTAGATTTTCGCTTGTGCAAGTTCTCCAACCGTTGTCCAACGAGGGGTATTACCAGCCCACTTCGCATAACCCAGCTCTTCTCACTCCAGGTCACTTATAACAGCTCAGTCAACAGTTGACTGGAGGGGCTACTCTCGTCATTGTGTCAACTGTCTGCGCCTGGTTCCGCCAGAACAGTCGCCCGTCATGACGGTATTCTTGGCTTCTCTGTAAGTTTTTATTTGCCGTATAAGATTCTTCTTCAGAGAGTTTATATAAAAGTGTTGCGCCCTTTTCCCTTCTTATTTTTTTTTCTTCCCGTTTTTTTCTCTCCCGCAGTTCCTAGTTTAGTTATTGGAGGTAACCCGATCACTATCCACATTTCTTTTGGGGCACCCCACCCTCCACATTTCTATACCCATATTGGTACCCATAGGTATAGCGTACATACCCGCCGTCTATCCTTCGTAATAGACGCGATAGGTTAAGTACATACTTTAGTTCACGCTGCGGGCCAAACCGTCGCTCAGGTCGCGTCACTGAAGTCGTTGACTATTATTGACTGTAATACAACGCGCAGGTTTCTTCCCAAGACAATATATTTCAGCCTTCCAGATGCCCCCGCCAGGCACAGCAGAAGGGCTCATCGTCCCAGCAATCACGGTCCTCCGAAGCGAGTGCCTCTCAAAATCCGGCCCAGTCTCTTCACACCTAACCCTGCGAACACGCCGCCCCTGACACCCACCGAAGACGAAATCGCAATCGATGACTCTCTATTCCTAAACGAAGACGGTTTACCTGTCCACGACGCCGAAGATGCAGAGTTCAGGGTCCGGGCAGATGAGCCATCCCCTAGTTGGGGTGGCCGAACTTTCCAACCGGCATCTCGCGCCAATTCACCCCCACCAGCCTCGATACTCGAGCATGAAAAAACCTATGAAAAGGCAAAGGAACTTGGAAGGCAAGGCATCTTCCAGCCTCGTACGGCACGGAGCGACAGCCATGATAGAGTCTTTGCGAACGCGAACTGGCGCATCGTGAATGCCGACCAGGGCAATGGTGGGCTCCGTAACGCGGCAGAGGCGGCAGCAAGAGATGGGTATGAGGGCGAGTTCACCTGGGTCGGAACGCTAGGCATGCCTACGGATGCGCTTGACGGCACACAGCAAAAGCAAGATATTGGCGACCGATTGATGACCGAGTACAACATGATACCCGTCTTCTGTTCGGACAAGGACTTCGACGGACACTACTTGCATTTCTGTAAACAGATTCTGTGGCCAGTCTTCCACTACCAGATACCCGACAATCCCAAGAGCAAAGCGTACGAGGACCATTCGTGGAAATTCTACGTCAACATCAATCAAGCTTTTGCCGACCAAATTGTCAAGAACTGGAAGCGTGGAGATACCATATGGATTCACGATTATCACCTGCTTTTGCTTCCAGGTATGATCCGTAAGAGGCTACCAGAGGCCAAAATTGGGTTGTTTTTGCACGTCGCCTTCCCGTCTTCCGAGGTCTTCCGGTGTCTAGCTGTTCGCAGACAACTCTTGGAAGGCATGTTGGGCGCGAATCTCATCGGCTTCCAAATCGCCGAATATACGCGACATTTTCTTCAGACTTGCAGCAGGCTTCTCTCGGTCGAGACGACGAGTGAAGGGATTCAACTAGAAGATCGGTTCGTCGATGTGACGAATACCGCTATCGGCATCGATCCAGTCAGCCTTAACCTCCATCGTCAAGACCCAGAAGTGATGAAGTGGGTTGATATCATGAGAGACCGGTACAAAGACAAGAAGATCATTGTCGCTCGAGATAAGCTCGATCTGCTTCGTGGCGTGCGACAGAAACTACTTGCATATGAGCTATTTCTCAACAAAAACCCTTCTTGGAGGGATAAGATCGTCCTCATTCAGGTAGCCCTATCCACAGGCGAAGAAAAGAGTGGTCTAGATGCTGCCGTCGGCGATATCGTTGCGAGGATAAACTCAGCTTGGGCAAATCTTGCATACCAGCCGGTGGTATACTTGAAGCAAGATATCCCGTACCCCCAGTATCTCGCCCTGTTGACCATTGCGGATGCTTTAATGATCACCAGTCAAAGAGAGGGAATGAACCTGACTTCTCATGAATTTATTGTCTGCCAGGATGGCGCACATTGCGACCAAAAACACGGGTCGCTCATTCTCTCGGAATTTACCGGCACTTCATCGTTATTCAATCGCCAGGAACTATCAGTTAATCCATGGAGTTACCGTCAGTGCTCTGATGCTATCAAACAAGCCATAGAGATGTCAAGTGAAGAGAAGGCCGCGCGGTGGTCATCGCTGCGCGAAGTAGTAAGCCATCAGACAGGGAGTCACTGGTTTACTAGTTTCCTGTCGCAACTGGACCGGAGTTACGAAGTGCAGCATCGCCAGGATCAAATTTCGATTCCACGTCTGAATGTTAACCAGCTATCTCAACAATACCTCAAGAGCGAACGACGCTTGTTCCTCCTCGACTACGAGGGGACCCTCATTCCGTGCGAGGCCGCAAAGGATAGGGTTCCCGCTAACCCACAAGTAAGTATCGAGCATTATTTCATCTATTGTTTCCAACAATATCCGTGGCTGATTGCTTTCCAGCGAATGCTGGCCGTACTCAACGATCTCGTATACGACAACCGGAACACTGTATTCGTCATGTCCGCTCGAAGATGCGATGAGCTTGATCGGCTCTTTCGATTAGTCCCGAATCTAGGCCACATTGCCGAGAATGGTTGCTTTATTAAATTTCCTGGCAAGAGTTCCTGGATCGAATTTGCCGACAGAAAGAAGGCTGCCACGTGGAAACAGTCTGTCAGAAATATTCTTCAGTACTATCTCGAGCGCACACCTGGGTCCGAAATTGAGGACCGGAGCTGTTCTCTAATATTCCATTTCGGGAACGCTGACGACTTTGCTATGGCAGAAAGACAAGCAAGCGACTGGACAGCGCACATCAATGAATCTTGCGAAGATCAACACGTACATGCCACGCAGCTTGAGGATAGTGTCGTAGTGGAGTCATTCGACTGGACCAAAGACACTGCCGCTACTTATATCTATGAACAGTTAAAGGCAAATGGCGAGAGTGATACTCACGCGAACCCGTTTGACTTCCTCATGGTTGTAGGCGACGGCCGCGAAGATGAAAAGGTATTTCGATGGGCCAATAAGCTCCAGGAAGACGGCATTATTGATGAAGCCGTCACTGTCACCCTGAGCGGCCGAAACACCGAGGCAAAGACCACTCTAACTCAAGCCGTCAGCGGTATGTAGCATCCTCTCAACCTTGATCAAGAACGCACAGCTGACAAAATCTAGGTGTTCTTGTAACTCTGCAGAAACTCGCAAACCTTTCTTAGGAGGAAAGGTGCTCTGCATATAAGGAATACGTCCTTGACAGCCTTTCCGCGCAGGCTCGAAGGTCTCGTAGTGCCTCCCAGGCGCCTTAAGTCGGCCCGTTTTGGCGTCGGAGAATTTGGCATTAGTCTTTGGATCAGATTTCTAAGATAGCAGTCGTTTTCTAGAAGCTCAACGGTCGGCGTTGCCCATCACGAGCACTTTTCCGTTTCTCCTGGCTTATTTGACGGACATGCCTCCCGCATCCTTTTCCTATATCAAGGGATTCGGACAGTAGTTGACCAGTGAGATATATAGGACACGTATGACTGACTTGTTAGTAGTAGTTAGATCGTAGTATAAACCAATGATATCCAAGATTCTGAGACGGCTCTGTGGGTTGTAAATAGGTATTTAGGTGAAATATCAGTCGAGATAGCTGAGACGAATTGGTTAGCCAACTGTACCACGTGAGGAGGTTTGTTGAAGGAGGCAGCTAGCTGTACTTACCTAAGCGACTCCCACCTGGCAGGTGTACGAAAACGACACCCTAAAATAGCACACTGCTTCTCCGTAACCGGAGCCAAAACTATAAACGTGGTCTAGCGACAATCTTGTCAATCTTAACACGCCCTTTGGGTGACTGCATTCTTCACTATACAAAATTATACCAGTTTGACCATAATCACACGCAAAATTGGTAAGCCAGATATCCAGGTTATTCAATTGATAGTCGGTCCTGACCAGCCAGATAGAAACCATGGCGTCTCGCTTTCCCCCGCCACCAGTCACCACCATCGACTGGGCTGATGTCGGCTTCAAGGTGCGTGAAGGTGAGCAAAAATCCCACAGCGGGGAGTGTATAGCGACACGGAATATAGAGCGCTGAAGTAAGGAATACTTATGTTGACCAACGGAAGTGAACGGTCACATCGAATCGCACTACTCGGTCAAGACGGGCAAATGGTCACCCCTCCAGTTTGTCGCCGACCCTTATATCCGCATCCATGGCATGGCACCTGCTCTGAACTACGGCCAGCAGGCCTACGAGGGTCTGAAGGCCTTCCGCACGCCCAAGGACGAGATTACAGTCTTCCGCCCCGACCGCAATGCGCTCCGCATGCAGCGCTCCGCCGAGTTCATCTCGTGTCCACCGGTGCCCGAGGAGCTGTTCCTGGATGCGGTCAAGGCGGCCGTATCCCTCAATGCCGAATTCGTGCCCCCTCATGAGACGGGCGCCGCCATGTACATTCGTCCGCAGATCTACGGTTCTAGTGCCCAACTGGGCCTGGTCCCCCCGGAAGAGTATATGTTCTGCGTCTTCGTCATGCCCACCGGCGTCTACCACGGCACTCATCTAGTGAAATGTCTCGTCCTTGACGAATTCGACCGGTCCGCGCCAAACGGCACCGGGAGTGCCAAGATCGGCGGCAACTATGCCCCGTGAGTCTCTCGTCTCCTCCATCTCTCACGAAAGAAAGACTCTCGCGATCGTTTATTTAGTAGAGTAGATTTCAACTTCTGGCGTAAGAAATACTAATTCATCTTTAGGGTGCTGAGGTGGAGTGACAAGGCTAGAGGCCAGGGATACGGCATCACGCTGCATCTTGACAGCGCCACACGCTCTGAAATCGATGAGTTTAGCACGAGCGGGTTCATTGGAGCCAAGGTGGATGGCGATGATGTCACGCTTGTGGCTCCCGACTCCCAGAATGTCATCTTGAGTGTAACGACCGAGAGTATTCTGGACATCGGCCGGAGTTTCGGGTGGAAAGTCGAACGCAGATCGGTATGTGCTTCGACACTAATTGAAGCATGTCGATTTTACTAACCAGTGGCAGACGAAATACTCAGAACTGCCTACGTTCACGGAGGTCATGGCAGCCGGCACAGCCGCGGCCCTCGTGCCCATTCGATCCATCACTCGCCGCGAGTCGCCAACATCGCCAAAATCAATTACTTCGGCAGTTGGACAGCACGAGAGGTTGGTGTCCGACCAGGACTCGGAAAGCGTCATCTACGCACCAGATTCTCGGGATGATGCTGACATTGGGCGCATCTGCGAGCGGCTCTTGACTCAACTAAGGGCCATCCAACTCGGGAAAGTCCGGGACGAGTTCAACTGGTGTTTTCCTGTTACTCGGGAAGACGGGACGAAGGTGGCGGGTGTGCCGAATACAACGAATAATCACTGATTGACGATTGATCAGCTCGGCTAAAGGTGGTGGGTGCGCATGGTGCATGTTGTAGGCGGTCTAGAAACTGGCATCTTCAAAAGGAAAGAAAAAACGATTGGGTAGGGGAGAAAATGCAGGTAAAAGAGGAAGAAAATGTAAATACCGATCATCTACTTCGTACTCCAGTCTTAGAAGATAAAACGGAAGATATCAGACAGCTCAGCGCCGGATTTCCACAGAGCCGGGTGATTCCGCTGCTAAATTGAAATGGGGGCTGGTGCCAGGGTTCGCCAGGCTTCTAGATGCCTACCTTCATGCAAGACCAGGACTGGCGGCAGAAAAGAGTGAATACAAAGGCGCGTTTTCGCTGGAACCCGCCACTGTCGGCTCCATGCTCATCATGCCCGGTTCTGTCTGGTGCAGGACGAGAGGAGGAACCCCTCCCGACATGCCTACTACAGTAGGTCCCCGGCAGTGTACTTCTGTATCTCATGGCTGGTTGGCCTGTGTCGATAAGCGGCATCGCCGACCCTGGCCGATGTCTCGTCGCATTGCGGTCCGGACCGTCTATCTAGTCGCAATGAGGCAACACCAGATGGAGACATATACTACGTCTGCTCAGGGCATTGGACATGGCACGACGTAACATCATAGATTGGTAGACGAACCGGACTATGTAGGCAGGTAGGCAGGTAGGCAGGTAATCAGGTAGGCTTCGTATATGAGCTGAACCCTCAGGACTCCGAGCTCTTATCGAAGCGAGCGGTCAACCCCGGATCGGGTCTCTACGCAGCTCGGGTATGCCTGGCCTATAGGCTCGCCGCGTGTTTCTGGATAGGATACATAGTGTAGGCATCGCCGTATCGGCAACAACCTAACAGACATGGTCAAAAAGGCCCCCACGTGATGTCGAGTTGCCAAGCTGCCAAGTTGTACATTTGATTATCTTCTCTATGCCTGCTGAACCAAAGGTGGCCAGCCTCGGTGCTGTGCGATGTGATTAATTGCTTTTTGTGTGCTTTGATTATCTACTTAACTCTTGGCGGTTCCGTTGCATCAATCTCATGTCACATACCTACCCCCTTAGAGCCTTGTGCAACTAGATACACTCTAAAGAGCTACCTACGGTAGGTAGTTTTCTCTGTCGCTCAATTGGAATTTCAAAAACAAAACAACACAGGCCGGCGGGGTTGCCGTAAAGAGAAGGAAAAAGGGACATCTCGCAGATAGCCTCACGACAATATCCCGTACCGGAACTTATGCCGTATATCTATCTGCCCATATCTACCTCCACACACATTGTTATGGGGGCAGGGGGGCCCGTTGTTGCATGCAGGTAGGGGTGTATTGGTGTTCAACATGCAGGTGAGCCATGTGAGAGTCGAGTGGCGAGAGCATATCGGCGGGAGTATAGCCTAGGATAGGAGGTTACCGGTATCATGATGTCGGTACAGTGGAGTATGTAGATCAACCGACCAGTTAAAACTGGGGACCGGCCTAATTAGGCATAGACTATAAAAAACTCAACCTCAGTCGACTACACAAGGTATAGTCGGCCGACCTCAGTCGACTATATAAAATATAGTCGGCTGATCTTTTATTGCAATTAGTACATTTAGCTTTTTTTTTTTAATAAAATTTGGCGCTATTATATATATAATTACTTATATACATAATATACCGAGTGTTAAACTATATTTATTTAATGTACAGAGATTGGCCGACTATATTTTATATAGTCGACTGAGGTCGGCCGACTATACCTTGTGTAGTCGACTGAGGTATATACTCCATATTTATTTTCTAGTCTACACCTAATTAGGCCGACCCACAGTTTTGACTGGTCAGTTGATCTGTAGTCTCGTACAGTGGGCAGGATGTAGAAGTAGATATGTTACGCAGGTATGTACCGAGCTAGCGTGAGAGGCTAAGGTTTAAGCTTTTACTAAGCGAGCCGCTATGGAACTGGTAATAGGGCCAGCTGCAGCCTTACCACTTCTTGCGGGCAGAATGATATAAAGTTGTTATCCCAATATCTTCTCCAAACAAAAGCTACTTCCACTCGGCATCAGTCTCCAGCGCTCGCCAGCACTCGCCACACACCGCGCCACTTGCGGAAACCTGACGCAGAAACTTTGCCTTGTCCCTCTCCATTACAATCACTGGCCCTTACGGTACGGTATTAGCAAAGAGGAAGGGAACAGAGCATAGATTAAACACCAACCCGTCCAATCATGCATTTTGCCATTCTCGATAGCTCCGACGCCACGCGCAGTCCCTGTTTTGGGGATAGGGCGGTAACGGGTGCTAGCAATGCCATCTATATAATAAGATACACTCTTAGCAAATTTTTACTCAATTTTTACCAAACCGTTTGCATCTGTCTGAGATCTCGCAGTGCGCCCGCCCTTGCCCATCCCACCCCTTAGCTCCTCTGTTGCGTGCCATCGCTCTGCTGCACGTCGTCGTCATGGCCCACACAACCCTCACTTTTGACGACGACGACGACGATGCACATACCATAAAACCGGTGCTGCGGCCTGAGCCGGCGGATGTCGGTGGTGTCTACAACACTCGGAGCTTGTCGAGGACTCGTACTCCGGGTGACGGACGCCACAGCGGATCGCATGATCGCCGCACGGAAGAACCAAGCGACGATGTCGAAAATTCCGAATGGCTTCGCGAAGATGGCAAAAAGAAGCAGGTGTTCAAGGGAACAACGTTGCTCTGGTAATCCGACCCCTTCTATTTGAATTGCAGCCAGCGTATGTTGGTGCCTGCATTCGTTTTTATCAACCGTCACTAACAAAGGGTTATTATCCCGCGTATTACAGGCTGGCGTATCAGTCTACCGGTGCCATCTATGGCGACATCGGTACCAGGTAATTAAAACCATCTTTGGCAGGCCAACGATGCATTTCGCGGCTGAATACTGATTCGACGGCAACGGCAGTCCTCTATATGTTTACTCCAGTACCTTTACTTCCCAGCCGTCGTATGACAAGCTTGTTGAAGTGCTTTCGGTCGTCAGTTAGTATTTGCCCTCTCTATCGCCCTATTCCGCCCAATTTCCAGCCCAACGAACACAATTTTGCAAACATAAACTTACTCAGATCTACCTCTAGTTTGGTCGCTGTCAATCATGGTGACGTTCAAATACGTCCTAATCGTGCTGCACGCCGACAACCAAGGCGAGGGCGGCACCTTTAGCTGCTATTCATTACTTACACGCTTTGTACGTCATCAGAGCGGCATGCTTCGACTTTGAGCACTACAAAGTCTATACTGGAATATGTGGCCTAATTGTTCACACTAGGCCAATTTGACCGACCGGGACCCGCGAGAAGCTGCCTCGGTTAAGATGGAACGACATATGACACAGGACATGAGTCCCGGCAACCAGTCGGTCCGTAGACAAATGGAAAGTAGCAAATTCCTTCGCGGCCTTCTGCAGACCATTGGAGTCCTCGCTGTCTCCATGGTTATCGCGGACGGAATTCTGACGCCAGCACAATCCGTACTTGGGTAAGTTCGCGGTCAGGCTAATTCACACCCCCAAAAGGACTGCGGGCCCTTGGATCATGCCATCAAACCGTGCATCATGTGGGAGTGCTAATTGCTGACCGCTATCTTTGATCTAGTGCTATCCAAGGACTCGAAGTCGTGAGCCCAAATATCAGCAGCTCGACTATAGTCGGCACTTCCAGCGGTATATTGGTCCTCCTCTTTGCAGTTCAGCCTCTCGGACTCACCAAACTCGCCTCCGTATTTGCACCTATCGTCATCGTTTGGCTTGCGTTCAATGCTTCCTTCGGTATCTACAATCTGGCCAAGTATGACCACTCGGTCCTCAAGGCTTTTTCGCCGTACTATGCCATTCGATTCTTTTCCGAGGGCAAGACCGAGGCATGGAAGATGTTAGGTGGCATCTTGTTGTCATTCACTGGTGTGGAGGCTTTATTTGCAGACCGTAAGTTAAACCAAGAGTCCTTTTTTGAGTTTCCTCTCACTACTATACATGGCGAAAGGAGCCCTACTCAAGGTTCGTATAAATAAGATGTGAAATACTGACATTTGATGATGAAGTTGGTGCCTTTAGTATGAGAGCAATTCAGATCAGCTGGCTTGGTTATTGCTACCCGGCTTTGCTTCTTGCCTACATCGGACAGGCTGCCTATATCAGTGTCCATCCCGAAGCTTACTCAAATCCCTTCTTCAATAGCGTTCCACCAGGATTTCTTTACCCGAGTCTGGTTGTCGCCGTTCTTGCTGCCATTGTAGCCTCTCAAGCTATGATTACAGCTTGCTTTCAGGTTAGGCCCCTTTACCAAGCCGCATGAAGACGCAGTCATTAACTCTCACGCAGCTTGTTAGCCAGCTGATGAAGTTATCTTACTGTCCTCAGATGAAGATCGTCCACACCTCTACAAAGTTCCATGGCCAGCTTTATGTCCCATTTCTCAATTGGCTCCTCCTGATTGGCACAGTTCTCGTCACAGTCATCTACTCCAATACGACGCGTTTGGGAAATGCTTACGGGTACGTTGTCTTCGTCGCATATTTATCAGACTCTGCTAATGCAGGATAATTAGCGTTTGTGTCATCTTCGTGACGTTTTTTGATACCTGCTTCGTGACACTCGTCGCTCTCATCGTATGGCGCATACCTCCTTATTACGTATTTCTACCATGGCTCTTTTTCGCAACCCATGACGGCCTATACCTTACTTCGGCTCTCAACAAAGTCCCAGATGGCGCATGGTTTACTCTCACCCTCGCGGCTGTTCTAGCTGGCATATTCTTGCTCTGGCGCTTTGGGAAGGAGAGCCAATGGCGCGCCGAGGCGGAAGACCGGTTCCGCCCGAACCAGCTTATAACAAAAGAGACCGACGAGAAATTGTTCCTTGCTGAGCGTTGGGGAGGCGGCTCGGTTACGCATATACGCGGCTTTGGCATATACTTTGATAAAACGGGTGTTCTCACACCTACAGTGTAAGGATTCTCAGCGTTTCTATTTCCTCCTTAAGTTGTTTTGGTCATCTTATCTGCACCTGAAATTATGGGGATTCGAACTATAAGAAACATACTGACTCTTATCCTGTACAGTTTCACACAGTTTGTAACGAAGTTCGGGGCCGTTCCAGAGATCATGATCTTCTTTCACCTTCACCCCATTGAAACTCCCACAATACCATCAAGCGAGCGATACGTAATCTCAAAAATACCAGCTATACCTGGTTGTTACAGACTCGTTGTTCGCCATGGGTTCATGGATGAAGTGATCACGCCAGATCTGGCTGCCCTGATTTACGAGCAGATCCGCAAGTCCGTAGTGCAGCGAGCCAACGCAACAGACTCCGACGAAGCCTCCGAAGATCTATCACCCGAGATGAGAGCGGCTTCCCGGGGCAGCAGTACCGCTGTGAGCGAGAACCCGTCGGCCGATGACAAGGAGAAAGGGAAAAGACGCCAAGGCGCGCCCGCTGAGCTCACAGATGCCAAGGTTCGAGAGGAGCTGGCGCGTCTCGACCGTGCGTTCGCGACGAAGGTCATGTACGTCGTCGGAAAGGAACAGATGAAAATCAAGGTCAACGCCTCTATTTTCAGGCGCCTCATTCTCGAGACCTTTCTCTTCATCCGCGACAACACGCGGGCGAAGATCGCAAATCTCAGGCTTGCGATGGATCGGATTGTGGAAGTCGGCTTTGTTAAGGAAATCTAGGCTTGAAAGATGCAGGCTTACGAGTTATGTGCTGTACATGCTTGATGGATATAGGATTATATATACCCGCCGCCTCAATTCGCTAGAGGCGGCTGTTTTGATGCTTCTGAACTTGTTGATTAAACACTAAGCACATACTTGATAGTTAGACTTGGATCGCAAAAAGTACTGCACCAACTTTACATACGATTGTTGTAGCTAACTTCGAATGTCGGCAAGTCGGAGGTCGATCGACTACGGTTTTTCATATACCGGTTTTCAGACCTACGATGAGCCCTAGTGTTCTTAATGAGGAAGTTTTTGTCATATTATAAAAGTAGAAGTCTTACAATAACATTATGTCTCACGATACACGTGAATTTCTTTGTTCGGAATGGGCTCAAAATTAGTTCCGAATGCGGTTCTTTCCTCAGGCTTCAGCTACAAAGACAAGAGCTCCCTACAGTTTGCATGGTATTTTTAACATCATTGACAACAGTTCACAGGCCTTAATTACCTGAAGTAACCTTGCCTTGGATATCAAGCTTTTCACACTTTCGAGAGACGATCGATTTTAAAGATCTAAGGCCGGAAACACACGATTGAAATGCCGCTCAAGAAAGTGCGTGATAAGTTTTACGAGAATTTCGGGAACTACCGCCTAGGGATAACTTGGGACAACGATCGCCGAAGGTCCTTCAGACCACTCGAGGGCGATGCACCGGTCATTTTCAAACCCGAGAACGTCGACGGCCGCCAGCCGCCGTTCCGGCCCGGCATCTCGGATAGGATCGATCTCGACGCGATTGAGGATTTGGCCGAGCTCCAGGGCGACATCCAGAAGGCGCATAGCGGTCTCCAGCGCCTCAAAGACTATATCACGTCCAGGAGCAACGGGGAACGATTCGTATACCAGCGCTGCCTTGGGTGGGGTGGTTACGGCCTCGCGACGGTGTTTGATGTCTACGACGAGGACGGTCGGAGGATTCGTGGAATCGTCGTCAAGTTGCTTTTGAAAAATGAAGAAAAAATAATGGAGGAGGAGACAGACGCTTGTAGGTCTCGATCTTATCTATATGCGACTTTCCGCATGACGCCCATTCAGTGAATGAATGCTAAGACAGTAATGTGTTAATTATTCGCGGCATCACAGTAAAGGTGAACACATCGTCCTCCATCTTACACACCGAGACGCCGTCATGCTGACGTGGCGAGTAGATTCACGCGAGGTCTGAGCATATCCTCCAGCTCGCGGAGGCAGAGCGCGAGTTGCTCGATCAGGAAGAAGACGCTCCCGTCAAGGCGGCACCCGCGAAAAAGCGCCGGCGTAAAGCCGCATACGAGCCACGGCGCCGCCCCCAGAAGAAACAGGCTTTTCCTGCGATCATGCTCGAGCTATTGGAGAACGGCGACCTCTCCCACTTTATTATTAAAGTGAGAGAGCGTAAAGACACGATCCCGAACAGGGTTCTCTGGCGATTCTTTCTCTGCCGTAAGTCTCATTACTCTTGACATGTCGCCTATGGCAATCATAGCTAATCTTTCTCTCGTAGTTGTTCGGATGTGTATCGGTCTTGCATATCCTCCTGATAGGATACAGGAATACAATGACTTGCCTGGTCCTATAACGGAAACCGTCCCTGGTCAATTAAGGAACAATCCGAGCCGTATAGTCCATTTCGATATGGACCCTAGGAACAGTGTGTCTCACTCTGCAGAAACAGAACAAGCAGGACTATAAGGACTAATTACGTGTATTTAGTCTTCATCGGAGATTTCGTCGGGGAAGAACACAGACTTACACCCCTACTCAAGGTGCGCAGCGAACATGTGGATGAATGTCTTGACGTTCTACTAATACCAGAGGCTTAGCTGGGAGACTTTGGTCTGGCAACTGAAATCCAGGATGACAAGATGGACTCGTGAGGCCCAACGCTGTGAAATCGAATTAACGTAGCCTAACTTCTTGTGTGTAGATATTACGAATATTTCCGAAACTGGGGCAAGTTGGGCTTCCTCGCGCCGGTAAGAAGTTCCCCTTGACTAGAAGAAACTTATACGTTATCTCCGGCTTGGGCATGGTAGCTGATCAAATGATTCAGGAACAATTTTGCCTTGATTGGGACTATATACCTCGGGGAAGAAATAAAACCGTATGCGACCACCCAATCGCTGGCAACTATCGCTGGCACACGAACGTCTGGTGTATTGGTTTGGTATGTAACTGCCTCTATACTCCCATTATTCCGATAAGATAGCCGTTCATATGATCCTCAATACTGATGAGCATACACTGATTACTTAGATAATGGAGTGTCTCGTCACGTTGTGTTATCCGCGAATACCGCCAACGCCGACAGAGAGCACAGCAGCAAAGCCGAAGAACAAGCCGAAATATTGGACCTACGGCGGCCATCTCCTTGGCGAAGAATACGCACACGTGGATAGGATGTTGCGAACTACCATCATGCGCTGCCAGGCTAATTTCCCAGAGGACCGACCCAAGCTTCACGCGCTCGAGGCTTTTTTATCGTCGAAAATTAAGAAGGACCGGGGAGGTCTGGGAGTCAACTCTGACGAATTCATAGCGGACTGGATACATACGATCCTCTACGATCCTCCACCACGAGCATCGTCGGCGGAGCCGGATGCCCCTGGCCCCTCGCCGGCGCCCGGTCCAACACACGCTCATCCCCAACCTCGTCCGGCGTCGGTAGGGGGCCCTGTCAGACAACAGCTCAGGCGCGGATGGGCTCGTCACATTCATCCTTACGAAAGACCACAACATACGTTCTAAGTGAATACTCTCATGAAAGGATTACGAGCAAGTAAAGACTCGCCCTGTTGCAATACACGATGGTAGCTACCCACGATCAGTCGCATGGCCCACGGTATCACAATACTAGATGCACTAGTCTACTCGAACTACACTGGCTCTTGGCGTACCCGACTTCTAGAACAAGGCCGTTCACTGTTACCGTCGGGTACAGCTCATGCTCCATAGATTGCAACTTCGTTCAACTGTGCGCTGATATCTTAACCGGCTTACGAATAGAACAACATATGAATTGTACATAGAATATCAGCTATTTGGCCATACTACCTAGTACAGCCCCTGTACGTTATACAGATTGCCCCTAGCTGTGGCTATAATGGCTACGCATCATATAATATGCTGAATGGCTTATTTTGGACGCGCTTCTATATAATTGAACAGTGACTTGCTACGTGAATTGAACCTATATTCTGTTTACGAAATATTTCATCGGTAAGGGCAGCTTACTAAGTAGGCAAGGAGGCAGAGCGGCGGTGATCCTCCGAAGCCATAGATCTTGGCTCGTCGTTCGTACCCACACCAATGCCTCATTCTATTTGTGGGTTTACAACATACCGTGACCGGGAAATATTCGACCATTTTCCATCCACCTGTCGAAGAGGGAAACGGGTTAACTATCTGATATTCGCTATAGGTCGGCGCGACTCAGGATCGGTGAAATTCCGTGCAGAGAGATGGAGAAAAGAAGGCATCGATATGCCGTGTGTATATACATGTGCTCCTCCGGCTCGGTTATTGCCAGCTGGGCGAAGACTGGGAATGTTACGGGGAATTGAGACTAGGAAACGCCTCTGTTAATTGAACAATGTCGAACCGGACCTCTGCAATTGTTGCTATCACGCTGGCGGCGCTAGCTCAGCAAGCTCACGCCGCTAGCCTATACGTCTCGCCGACTGGTAAAGGATCGGGAACTATTGATGCTCCGTATGGCTCTATTCAGACTGCCGTGAATGCCGCGAAGGCTGGCGACGTGATTTACCTCCGCGCCGGGACCTACTCGCCGACGACCAACATCCAAATCACGAAAAGTGGTACCGTGACATCGCCTATTTCGCTGCGGTCCTATAACAATGAGCGAGTGATCATTGATGGAGAGGCTCTTCCGGGGTGAGTTTCTTGAGCATCGAGAGTAATTGCTCCCTGCCCAAGTTCTAACGCTCACTTATCTGCTAAATTACAGCACGCCGTACGGACTCGATGAGTCGCTGCCTAATAAGGAGCGCGGGATCCTACATATCGAGAAAGGGAACTATTGGTACTTCTATAACCTTGAGTAAGCACATCGGTTTCATACTCACACTGGGTGATGGGCGACAGGTGATGATAACTAAAGGGGGTGTGTTCTAACCAGCGACTAGACTGATCAATGGGCCCTACGGCGTCTACGCCCGAGACTCGTCTCACAACTACTATGAGCGTCTCTCGACGCATGATAACTACGAGTCCGGGTTCCAGCTGGAGGGTTCCTCTGCGAACAATACCGTCATCTACCTAGACTCTTACATGAACCGCGATCCGCGGAAGAACGGGGAGAGCGCCGACGGATTCGCATGCAAGGAGGGTTCGGGCGCGGGAAATTCACTCCGGAATTCCCGGCTGTGGAATAACGTTGATGACGGTCTCGATCTGTTCATGTTTGGGTCGCCAGTAACGGTGAGTAGATCCTCAATCAATCATCTGAGAGTCAGTTTTTTCGAGGGCTATCCTAACTCAAGCGTTCCTAGATTGAGGAAGTGTACGCCTGGGGAAACGGCTTCAACAGATGGGGGTTTTCCTCCTTCAACGGAGACGGCAACGGCTTCAAGCTTGGTATAACGGACAACCCCCCGGCAAACCACATCATCCGGAACTCGATAGCTTTCGCCAACGCCAAGAAAGGCTTCATCGACAATGGCAATCCCGGCTCGCTGACCTTTGAGCGAAACACGGCGTGGAACAACGGCGATAACGGCTTCAACATGCGCAGCTCAAAATCGACACTTAAGAGCAACATAGCGGCTGTTAACACGAACGCCCAGGTCAGTCTGGTCAGTGGGTCAAAGTCGAGCGGAAACTCGTGGGATAGCAGCACCACCTGGTCGAATAGCTCTTTTCTGAGCGTGGATTCCTCGACCTTGGCTGGTTCTAGGGGGTCTGATGGAAGGGTGAAGGCTAGCAACTTCTTGGTGCCTTCTTCTGGGAGCGCCATTGGAGCGACTACGCAAGCTAGGGTATAGCGGCTCAGTGTCAAAAGTGGCAGCATTATGGCTACGACTTCGCTCAGGCCTACGCATTTGCAAGAGGAACAAAAAAACAATAGTGGAAGGATGTACCATAAATAGTGTTACCCTAGATAAATACAAATCAACCAGACTGTAATTTCCTAAACTGGAATCCATAATAAGGAGCATGAACTTTGGGGGTTGTAGAAAATTACAAGTTGAAACTGGCCCCTTTTCCGATCTCCCCCCTTTTTCTTGATATCGAAAACCGCCGCATTCTACCTTAGGCCCCCTTATTAGCAGTATTTATCCCAGATCCTGTATTTATTTGATAGCTCACGATTTCAATTATCCTGTTCATTCTGGCTAGCCAGAGTCCTCTCTTCACACACATGTTTATAGAGTTACTTACTCCCTTAATGTATCTTCCACTCTTGTTAATTCAACTCACAAAGCACCTCTATCGAGATAATAACTACTGTCTACCTTAATATTTACTCCCCAAAGTAGATAGAGAGCAGCCGAGACATACTATTAATAAATAGAGGCGCCTTTCGACATCAACCGCCCAAGCTCACTGTCGACGTCAAAGTACTCGCCTTGCTTAAACGACGACAGTTCAGGGTGCTCAGCAATCAGGGAAATGAGGCGATCCTGGCCGACCGCCGCTCTCTCTCTCCCGCTCTTGCTCTTGCTCTTGCTCTTGCTATTTCTCTTGCTCTTGCTCTCATAACCCACGTCTTCAAGCAGCATGTCACAGATATCGCCATAGGCCGAGAAGACGGGCTGCCAGATAGGGTGCGGCAGGCGTCCCGGGGAGGCGGGGAAGGCCTTGTCCGCCGGGTTCCCGGCCCGCTCGCAGACCACGAGAGGGAAGTAGAAGCGCCAGAAGGTCTCCTGGAAACAGTCCAGCGCCGACCATATGCGCGGGTCGTCGCACTGCGGGAGCGGGAGCACGGCCGGCGGGTCGTAGGCCAGGAGGAGCCGCACGCAGGCGAGGAGCCGGTTTCCGAGCCGCAGGATCTGGCTGCGGAAGTTCGACCGCCGCCGCTCGCGCGCCGATGCCTTCTCCTCCTCGGTCTCCGGCCACGGCTCCCAGATGTGGTAGTCGGCGGCGCACTCTTGGCATACGTGGCGGTCTTTGGACTTAGACGAGCGGACCAGAGCGCGGAATGTAGGCGCTATCTCGAGATCGCCTGCGCCCGGGTAGCTGTCTTCCTTGTCGTCCGTCTCGCTCAGATGGTATGTCCAGGGACATTTCCCTGGCCGAGGGCCGTGAGTTGGCTGACCGAGGAGTTCCTGCAGAGGACTGGGGTACACGATCATGCCGCCGCGTGAATCTTGCTTCGGCAACTCCGTATATCGTGCCGATCTCGCCAGACCACCTGGATCGGCGCCGTGGCGGAGAAGGGTTCGCACGGCTTTTTGGTTCGCATTTCGACATGCGAATCCGAGGGCGGTATGCCGGACGATAGGTCTATGCTTGCTCGGCCGCTGATCTACGGCGTTGATATCGATGCCACGCCGAAGAAGTTCCCGGATGATGCCTGGGCTAGCAGTCTTTGCGTCGCAGTACCACTGAAGTGCGTTGTACCCCCGGAACAGGTCTTCGATAGCCCCTTTGCCGGTCTTGATAACACGACCAATCTCCTCGCCGGACGTACAGCGGAACAGAGGTGGTACGCCTTCGAGGTTTTGGTTTTGAATTGCTATAGTTTGATTGTTGGGGAACTGAGCGCTTTCTTGTCGAGAGCTGTGTTGTTGTCTACCCCGTTGCGGCTGTTGTTGTTGCGGCTGTTGTTGTTGCGGCTGTTGTTGTTGCGGCTGTTGTTGTTGCGGCTGTTGTTGTTCTCTTCGGTGCCGATGACGATGTGGGTGGGATTCCCGATTCTCAATAATTCGGACCTCTTCGAGATCACTGTCGGGCTTAAAACGCACCCTCTTAGGCATCTGTCTATGAGATCTCCTCAAGGAGGGGGTTGGCTGTGAGCGTGGCTTCATATTAGATGCCCAGCTGTGAGTCCTCCGCCACTATTGTTTCGTATTGATAGCGTATATCGTCGTGCAGCTTATGATTGTAAATGAGACCTCGGACGATTAATCATCCTCTCTCCCTCCGTCAGGTCTCCTGTTTTCACCGCTATCTCGCGACGGCCTCTATCATATAAGGTGCAGCTTTCTCTTTGACAATGGCCTATGATTCAACTTTTTGATGGACACAAAGAGAGTTACGCGTAAACTCAATGCTTGATACCTAGCAATAAACACGAGAAACAAAGTCACAAAGGAAATAAGCAGCACCCAAGACGAGCAAAGACCTTTGATGGTTGTTGCCTTGTTGTTTAGAGAAAGCATTGTGAGACTAATGGAAAAGCGAGCAATGCACATTGTTGAAATTCAAAAGGATTGCTACTTATAAGGGAATACGACGATTTTGGGCCTGAGGTAGTTCGTCTGCTGCCCAAGAGAACGGCTGGTAATTTCGAGACGGGCATCTATGAGTGACACATCGTCTCCGATGTTTTTTTTTAATCTGTAAAGCAGATGGGAGTACGCATTGACAACAGAAAAACAGGGAATCTCATTTGTATGGACACTCTTTTATTGATCGCATGGGTACAAGAGCCTGGAGTCCATCCCCATTTCTAACTATAGAGTAGCCTCCTTGTTGAATGCATGGCACAAGCCCTAACAAACATGTCCTTGATGGGATCCCATTTTCTCTGCTCCCTTGGGTACCTTCATCCTAATCCAACAGCCCAAGCTGCCCCGCCCAGCTGTTTGAGCAAGTGACAAAGATTCACTACTATTGGCGGTAGAAGGTCCTGGCCCGTATTGAAGTTCATCCGCAGGACTTCTTGCGATATTTCCATGCATGCTTGGGGATCTTCCAATGGCGATTCCAGGCCTTGACCGTCGTCGCACCGTACGCCACGTATCGTTGGCCGACCTTGCCCCGACTCGACGAAGCGCTCTACCTCTGCCGATTCTAGACCATCGAGATAGACCACCTCTTGCGAGACATCATTAGAAGACTGATTCCGCCTCGCCCTGGTCACGACTCCGTACGTCCACAGTGCCAACGCAGCGTGGTGGACCCCAACAGCGTAGAATTGCTTGAGATGGCCAGGTGGAAACATCTTCGCTTGTCGCAGCACCTGTCCTGCGTGCCAGAGAGATTTCCGAGCCCTGGTACCTTCTGACCACTGTTGGAGAATTGGATAAACTCTTCGCGCCTGGTCTTCTCCCTCCTTTCCAGCAAATAACTGGAGATCGTCAAGTGATACGTGGAGATTCATCAAGACCAAGTTCAGAAGAAGAGCCTCTTGGGCAGAGAAACTGGTATGCCACGCGGCTGTGACTAGTTGAAATTTAGCTAGGGCTTTGCATAGCTCTTGATGGCGCTCGTTGAGAATGAGATTGGGACCAGCGTCGTAGTTATTCTGGAACGGGTTGGACCGGTGAACTGCACTCAGTTGTCGCCATTCAAATATGAGGTTCCAAAATGCATGCAGGTATATTGATATTGCATATTGAGTATCCAGTCGTCGACCGTTCACCTCAAGCAGGTTAATGTCGCGTAAAAGATCCCCCAGGCATGGCGGTCTCTTATTCTGACCGGCGAATCGCACCAGATACTCTTTCTTCCACTCAGAAGCCGTCTTGGCAAACCACAGCTCTTTAGACTCGGGAAGGGGAAGCGTTAGCTCCGCATAGGACATCGTGGGATTTGCTAGAGTCGTCATCGATGCTTGAGCGTCTCGTGTATAACAATGAAAAGCAAGCCTCTTCCAAGACTCTAATTCGTACCAACACCTCCATTTTTCTTCCAAAGCCTCCCCTTGGTCGCTCTCGCTTACTGTGATCGCGGGATAGGAAGAACGCTGAAACCTGCCCCTGTAACGCATCATCTAAGATTGTGTTAGGATTTGTATTCATCATGTCGCGTTCCGTCCGGCCTACCGTGATTGGTATGAGTAGATGACACTCAGCAATTTCCATTTTTCGTCGGTTGCCGCTCCAAAGCGAAATGTCTTGCTCCGAAACAAGAGTCTGCACTAGACCAAGGTTTGCAATGCCTGTATTGTTTTCCTCAAACTGAAGCACTGATCAGTCGGAGGGACACGTATAACGACACGTCCCAAGTACTCACCTTGGACGGCAGTGCGAGACCTAAGTGAGCTTAGCAATAACATCTTCTGGGGACTGTGCAGTCAGGCAACTCACGCACTGCTTCTTGAACAGCGAATCCAAACTTTCTCAACGTAGGAATTGGTGTCATGGTTGCGCCAGCAGCGGCGGCCGTGGCTAACCATTCGGGCCACTGTGAGTTCAACAGAAAGGTGCCGAAATGTATCCAGCCTGAGACAGAACAGAGGTGAGCTGCTAGGAATATGTGCGTAAGAGTGTCCATAATCTCAGCAGAAGGGAACGATGCAGCAACTCGCATCTTCGAAGCGTCACTCCTGCATGTGCCAAGAACCACTGCCAGAATCTTGTCACGGCTTGACGGATCTAATCTGTCTGGAATGACCCGGTCTATTGGTCGTTGGCGCTCCCGAAACTGTTGGCTGACCGAGTCTCTGAATGGGAGGGGAAGATTGGCGTGTTCGCGATAGGCATGATCCTGTTTGTCAGGCACCCAACGCCATGGAGAATCCGTCCATATCTTTACCAATTTCCGTCTCATCTGTGTCAAGTCTACAGGAGAATCATCAGTCTGAGGAGTCATTGCCTGAGTGACTACGGCACTGTCCCCCGTTCCATCCAAGTTCCAATGGTCTAGCATTCCGAAATCCACTTCGTTAAGTTCACAACTAATATCAGTGCAAAAGTCCAGCACGGCAAGACCTTGAGCCTCAGCTAGCCGCGAAGGGTCTAAAGACTGAGTGTAAAGAACGTCCCGTAGGAAATCTGAGAATGGCTGGTGGGCCATGTCGGCCGGATTGTTCGTCGCATACGAATTGTCATATGTAAAGTGACCTGTGATGCGTTAGACAATTTGGCCGTGCAGTTCCATTAGTGTATATAGCGCGTAGTGTTGAGGCATACATGTAGTGTAGAAGTTTGAAAGAAATATCTTTAAAGAATTGGTCGGGCCGCCACGAGCGCTCCGTGTTTCTGAGCTCGCCCCCAGCATACACGGACAAATGCGAGGACACACGATGGCAGAGTCGGGAACTGAGACCTACTTTGCTCCAATACGGTATCCGGCGTCCTCAATTGGCCTTGCACGGGCTTTGTATCCATACCTAGCATGGCGTCGGGGGTCGCGTGGACTGTAGAAAGCTCGGTCCCGAGAGGCATAAGTATTTGATCTTGCGATGCTGAGCCAAGCTGCTGCGAGGCGTGAGAGGCTACTCCGGGTGCTTGCAAGTTGTTACGGGCATCCGCTGATAGGTGAAGCAGATGCATAGCAGCAGCTGATCCAGCTTCGGTGGCCAGATATTCACAGGTCAGGCCCTTTCTCTGGCATCGCTGACAAGGTTTGATTTCCTCGCACTTGACACGAGCCGAAGCACAAGGGCGGCATGCGTGAGAGACACGACCTGAGCCCGGTGAGGCATCTATTCGTCGGCGTTTCTTCGTGCTGTCTCCGTCATTGTCGTGGTTTGCAGCATGCCGCTTCAGCAGATCTGCTCGCGCGAATGCTTTCCCACAGACTTGACAGAAGAATCTCTTGCCGAGGGTATGTGTCTGGATATGGCGGGCCAGATGTTCAGGGCGTGAGTATCGCTTCTTGCAGTGGGCGCACTGATACAAGCTCGATGTCGTCGAATGACTCTGGCCTACTGCGATAGGAGTCGCAATGCCACGATGAAGAGATGTGCCAAGGGGAGAAGCGTTTCCGGGATTGAGCTGCATTGGTAAGACGGGTGCTATCGTTGCCGGGGAACCTTGCACTTGGTTATTGTATGGAAGGGCATCGCCGGGTGCATTCTGGATGCCGTCTTGGATGCCAGCCTGGAAATTGGGACCGGGAGTCCCGTTACCCTGGAGCAGATGTGACAATGATGAAGTCGACATGACTGGAGATGTAATAGGTATTAGGGAGTGACCCTCGCTAGTTCCCCGCGATCACGAACTCGGTGGGATAGGGACGAACGAATCAGAGGACCATTCATTTTGGTGCCAATGGCCTGGCCAAGCATTCATGTGAGACTCATACCAACCCGGTCAACCCGGCTCGCAATACCTAGCAGGACGTGCTGAGTTTTGATGTTATGTGAGATGTGAGATGTGAGATGTGAGATGATCCCTTGCTCCGTCAGCACTACACTATACCTGGCACGCACCTGTAATGATGTAGGTAGGTAGGTAGGTAGTAGGTATGTACTCGGGAGGATAGTGTAGCTGGCCTTTTTCTATCGCGGGATTAGCCGCATAAATAAGTGTCCAACTCCAAGTGCACTAACCCTCACGCCCTAGTACCTATCTTAGACAGGCTCCATATTCTACCTAATCAGGAATAAAGCCTTATGTAAATCCTAGTCGCCATCAGTTTCCGTTCCCGTAAGGGATTAGGCGCCTCTAGCTGAGTTACAGCTCTGTATCTAGTGTGTTCCTACGAAGGTTAGGGCCAAATTCAAGGAGCGGGCTTGGCAGGGTCCATATAGTGTAAATAAAATATAAGCAACGCAGCTAACTAGGCGTAGGCAGTCCGAAACGGTCTGGCATAATATAAGCGGTCCGGTACGCTTTAATTAAAGCAGAGATGTTATGCACATCGGGCCGGCAGAACTTTCTGCCAGATCGTCTCGGACTGCAGGGGTGTGTTCATAGTGTCGCTCTTATTTCATTCGCACTATGCATACCCTGCCAAACCCGCTCCGTGAATTTGGCCCCGACCTTCGTAAAGGAGACATCTACCTGTAGTGTAGGTATTGATACGTTGTATCTACGCACTTATACCGGGATTATGGCATTTCTACAGTACCTTAGTTATGCGACCTGACAATCTACTGAGAACTTGAAACGACAATCACTAGTCTTACGCAACGTTGTGAGATAGGTAGGTAGTGTAACACAAGGATAGAAAATAAGGTCCTCAATTCTTCTAGAAACTGGCAATTACAGTAGTTGCCTACCACCTCATTACACCGTGGGCATGGGTTCCTGGAAAGTATTAGGGAGGGCGTGCCAATTTGAGCGTGGAGGCGTTCTGAGATTGTAAATACACTAGGGGCCGAGCTCCTAGGATATACCTTAGCTACATATATAAAATCGAGGCTGATACATAACCCGCACTTTGCATGATCTTTAGACCCGATAGAAAACAGGCACCTCGCGGGGTTTCTTTGGTGTTGAAGCTAATTTCTATGGGGTCCGGTCTCAAGCTCGATCCCTGCTCATGATGCCACGGAGAGATGATGATAAACAGTTATCAACGAATAAAAAGACATTGCTGCTGTTCATATCACTAAGCAGAGAGATGAACCCTGGAAAAGTTATCGTAGCACGTCATGTGCAGATGATTGATTACAGTAGGTATCCCATGACTCGTGCTCCAGTGTTCTGGTGGATAGCATAATATCGACGTAGTTCAATGGTCAATACATGCATTATCTTACCCTTACAGCTGTGCTATACCAAACTCGGAGAAGAGAGCAGGACCCTGCATGTTTACCTATCTTGATATTTGAAATGACCGAAACGACTTACATGCCCTCGGGCCTCTGATCGCAGACCAACAGATGAGCTGCTGCATGGACGCTAAGTTATCAATTACCTAGGTAGACACAGTTGTCAGTAGGTATCTCCCTGGTCGAGATGTATGTGCAAGTTCAAGTGTAGTTAACTGTATCAAGTTACCCACATCCATACGCTCTTCGTCCCTCACTGGATAATATCCCTTTGGCACCAAAAATCCAGAATGGATGGGTTCGGGTTTCATCAAGAATGATGTGATGCTATATCTAGACGAAATAAGAAGATGCTAACGCGTCCTCTCTCGCCTAGTGTCCACTAGGTAAAGTACAGTAGTGTAGGGCGATGGGTGACGCGTTGCGCACCTAATCTAGCGCAGCTATGTTACATAAACCAGGAACAGGGTCTGGGGGATGTGGTCTCGAAATTCATGCTCTGCCATCATTAATATATCATCAGCTTTGCCAACGCTCAGGTAGGCATACCTAGAACAGAAATTGTCGGTCAACTGTTGTAGTATACCTAGGAAGTAGTCAACTCATAACGAAGTGAGACGTGTCGGCGTATTACTATGCCACATCTACAGACTACAGTAGACAATCTGTAGATAGATACCAAAGTAGTAATGGCAGGTTTTTGCATTGCGTAGGTATGACTTGACTTACCCATCTCGGCTCAACTACCTAACCCGGACGAGGAGGCATTGCAGCTACTTGTTCAGGCAATTCCATCCCCATCAGCTCTTATATCGCTCTACCTGATACTAATTGATACCTACCTACACTACCTACTCTTACCCAAGTTATGCGCGAAATAGAGAACATGGCGTCAGCAAGCAGGTCTCGTTTACTTCGTATGAAGCTCGGGTACAGAGGGAGGACCAAAGAGGTATACCACCTATCTACTTTAGTTATGTAAGTAGTCCGCCGTGCTTAATTACACTAAGCTGTTTTAACATCAAGACCCCCCAGTCAGCCAGGATTATAGCAAATGAGCATACAGGCGCATCGAGATCAACGTAATTCCATCTTGTTTCACAGCTGCTCCCGTTTCCGCGGGATGCATAGGTATGCTTGGCTAATCCACAGAACCCATAACGACTACCTACCTAACTATTCATGGACAAAAAGTCAGAACTGGCCAAGCTGCGTGACAGACTGAAGTTAAAGTAGTATAGTATAGTAGCAAAACACAGGTTTGCATGAAACACTGCGGGCAGGGACTAACACAACTATATAGAGAGAAGTCCTGCAGAATTAATTCGGTTAGATGAGCATTGAATTATATACCTTGTCAATCTCTTCCAGCTAGTCACCTAATTTACCCTCTTTCTAGAATCCTTATTAAAAGTGTGCTAGACTGCCCCTTCAGAGAAATTTACTTAGTCATCGGTTTTCACGAGGCGCCACACATTCCGTAGTCAATAACAACAAGAACAACGGCGGCGGCAACGGCAAGCGGCAGCACTACCTACGACTAGACTAGCAAACAAAAGATATCAAGTCGGGATTATTCCGTAAATAGGCCGACCCCGTATACGCCGGTCCCTCCCGGCCTGCTCTTGTTCTGTTCCGGCTCCCTGGTTTTTGGTCCCTGGTGATACATGAGAGGCTCACGCACGTGTCACCATCGTCGTCATGTATCCTCCTGTTTCTCGCAGCCGTATAGGAGACAGGACGGGAGCGGCCCTCGGAAACGTCCGTCTTCGGGACCACCACACGAACGAGATCATCCTGATCCCGGCGCCGTCCAACGATCCCAACGATCCCCTGAACTGGTATCATCTTGTTTTCATCCCCGACCTACATATTGTCTCGATCGACTAACTATCATGTAAGGTCCCAGGCTTACAAGTATTACATAGCCACTATCGTGTGTCTCGCCATGTTGGTTTGCAATTTCCTCGCGGCTGGTAAGGCACGCCCAGTTCCACGAAGAAGATATCCCTCTCCATCGGCATAGTTACACTGCGCAGAAATGCTCGATGAGTACTTACTTACACGTATCCATGATCAAAGGTCCCACGATCGCAATCGTAGAAACCGCCGTGGACTTCTTCCCGGCCGAATCTCCGAGTCGGTCGGTCGCCTGGGTGGCATATTTCTTCACCAGCACGGCCCTCGTCCAAGTGAGTGACCCGTCCCCCCTTCCCGCAAAATTATAATAAATAAAATAAAATAACGCCCCTTTTTCTGTCCCCCCTATCCCGCTCTCCACGCCCAGAGACTAATGCCCAGGCCCTCGTGCTCTTGAAAACCCCCAGGGGACCGGCAATTTCCTCTGGGTGCCCCTCGCCATCAAATTCGGCCGGCGGCCCGTGTACGTCATAAGCTACGCCGTCTACCTCGCCGCCGCGATCTGGCTCGTCTTCGAGCGGCGCTACACCGGCTTCCTGCTCGGCCGGATCCTCCTAGGTCTAGGGTCCGGCGCCGCCGAGACCCTCGCGCCCATCACCATTGCGGTTCGTTGAAAACGGCCAGAGAGAGGGGAGAGAGAAGAGAGAGACAGAGATACAGCGCCGACCCCGGGCAGGTGGGAGAAATCTCGTCGTAGACGTGCTTGCTTTACTAAGGTTGCCCTATTGTACAACAGGATGTCTTCTTCCTCCACGAGCGAGGGGCCGTCATGGCGCTCTACACGTCGTTCTTGTCCGTCGGCGTCGCCTTTGGGATTCTCATTGACGGGTTCGTCTGCACCACACAGTCTCCACCATCTCCAAAGAGATGTACCGCGTCCTTCTACTAACGGCACTTCATGTAGGCTTATCGTCATTAACAACTCGTGGCGAGTCATCTACCAGACCGCCTCCGCGCTGATCGCCCTCGTCTTCCTCCTGGCGATCTTCACTTTTCCGGAGACCGCCTTTCCCAGAGACGACCACCAGCCGAGCGCCGAGGTCGAGGCGCATCCGAAGAAGCAAACTACGACGGGACAGCAGCAGCCCGGCACCGCCACACATCCGCTACCGCTACCACCACCGCCGCCGGCGAAGCGGTCCTATGTCCAAAGCCTGAACGTCTTCCGCGGCGCGCTGACGGAGGAGAGCCTGCTCAGGATGTTCTTCCGGCCGCTCGGGCTGATCGTGCTGCCGTCGGTCCTCTGGGCGGCCCTGGTGCAGTCCGTGACCATCGGCTTCGTCGTGGCCGTCACGTCGAACGTGGCCGTGGCCTACTCGGCCGCGTACGGCTTCCGGGCCTGGCAGGTCGGCCTCGCCTTTCTCGCGGCCATCCTCGGCTCCCTCGTCGGCATCCCGGCCGGCGGCCAGCTGGGAGACGCCGTGGCCGACTGGTTCACCAGGCGCAACGGCGGCATGCGGTCGCCCGAGATGCGTCTTCCCGCCATGACCCTGTCGCTCGTCACGACGCCGCTCGCTCTGGTGCTGTACGGCGTCGGTATCGAGAAGAGGCTGCACTGGATCTGCCCGACGATCGGCCTTGGTCTGTGTCAGTAGTACCCTCCCTCTCCCCTGGCTTCTCACGTCTGACTGACTGAACACACGCGACTGATGATATTACACCACATGTAGTAAACTTTTCAATCACGCAGGCCACGAACATCTGCTTAGTGTATGTCATCGACGCCTACCGTCCCATAGCCGGGGAAGTCACGCTGGCCGTTCTGGGATTCAAGTGTGAGTCTTACCTTATTCTATTCCGTCACCATCACAACCCAACCCCCTGATGAAAAAAAAAAAAAAAAAAAAAAGTCGCTAAGTTTTCAAAACGCTACCCAGCTCTTTTCGGATTTCTCCTGTCATTCTACACCAATCCGTGGGTGAAGGAAGTGGGCTATCTGAACGCGTACGGGACCATGGCGGCCATCGCCGCGGGCGTGCTACTGCTCTGGATCCCCCTCTACTTCTTCGGGGACTCCCTTCGCCAGCGGACATGGAGGTGGAAGCTGATATCGTCACACGTCCACTGGATGAGCGATCGCGAGGTGGGAGAGTAAGCAAGTAAGTAAATCGTATACCAGCCAGCCTAGAAAAGGAGCAGGAGAAGTTCCCGCGTTCATTGTATTGTATCGTATTGTCTTGTCTTGTCTTGTATTGTATTATCAGTAATTATCAAGATGCCTACCTACCTAGCGCCCGGCAAGGCTTCCACTTTATTTTTTATTTATTTGACTATAAAGTGAAGCCCGCATCCATGACGACATTGACGCCCGTGATGCTCCTGTTCCGAGCGAAGGTGAGAACCTGGTCGGCGACGTCCTCGACCGTCACGATGCGCTTGAGCTTGGTCTTCTGGAGGTGATCCTCCTTCTGCTCGTCCGTGAACCGCTCGGCCCATTCTGTGAGCAGGAGCCCTGGGGACACTGTGGTGCTCACTCATGGTCAGTCATCTCCTCTGGCGGGAACGGGTGTGTGAGCATAACATGTAGCCAAGAAAGCCAGGGCCGGGAAGAAGAATGAAAGGTCTCGGAGGACCACTCACCACTGTTCACCCTGATCTTCGGGGCCGCCATCTGAGATGTACTGATTAGTTTAAATTCACTATGTACTGCAGAAAAAAAAAGGGGGATTTAAGAAAAAGAAAAGAAGAAGAAAAAACGCGCATATTGTAAATGCAGGCTTCTACGCCATGAGGTACATAGAGGGAAAAAACGAAGCACTCACAACAGCCAAAGCCCTGGCGAGGTGTAGATGCGCAGCTTTCGTGACCGCATATGCCTAATACACGTTTCTCTCCGTTAGATCTTCCTTCTTCATTCCTTGCCCCCTTCCCCTCCTCGGCTTTGTGGCATGGCGCAAAGAAGGGGAGCTAGGACTGGAACTGGGATTGTCAGGGTATTTATTTGCCTACCAGTGAGCTCCCGCTATGGTGGACGGCCGCGATCGAGGCGGTGGTGATGAAAGCGCCCTCGGCCTCCTCGAGGTGCTTCTTCGCCGCCTGCATCAGCCACAGGTGCGACTTGACGTTCATGTTGAAGGCGCGGTCCCACTCCTCCTCGTGGCAGTTGTCGTCGATGCTCACGAGGCCCCTGACCCTCGTCCAGCCGCCGTTGGAGAACAAGACGTCGAGGCGGCCGAACCGCTCGACCGTCTCCCGGACGAGCCCGCCGATCTCCTCGCGGCTCCCCAGGTCCGCTCTGATGACCACGAAGTTCTCGCTGGTGCCCTCCGGTAGAGGCGACAGGCCGGGCAGCTCCTCGAGGAGCTTGTTCGCGCGCTCTACGTTGTTGCTGTAGTTGACGGCCACGCGGTACCCGTTCTGCGCGAAGAGTCGGCTCGCCGCGGCGCCGAGTCCGGCGCTGCCCGCCGTGACCAGGACTACGGGGGCGTTGGAGATGGACGTCATGGTGTCGGGACTGCTGCCGTGTGTGAGCCGAGAAAGATCATCAGCCAAGTACGTAAGCTAGCTAGGCAGTTCCAAACCCTCGTGACTGAACCCCCGAGGAGATTCGCTTGGTGAGGGGAAAGGAAGCGGGATCTTTGTATGACCTGCGACTCGCAGAGCCGAGGTCTAATTATCCTAATCTACAAGCTCGGGTACTACTCCACTTCTCCAAAATTTCGGGAATTCCGTCATTTCGGGAATCGGAAATGGATGTGCGAATTATTGGAGGTTTTCGTGTCAAGAGGTTGAACCCGATCGATCACCCCAATTCGCGGGGTGACGAAAGTGATCGGCTGCCGTATGAATGGGATTACAATCCCATCGCGAGAAGACTCTAAACAAGAAAGAAAGAAAAAAGCTTTATACAAAGTGTGCCAGCGAATCAGGTCTAGCTAAGGTACATACATACATGCCCACACTCCAGTAATGTGTACTCCAGTAATGCAGCCAGCCAAGAATATTCCACTGGTGCTGTTTTGCAAACATGCTGATGCTTCGTTCCTCCTGTGATCGCGCCGGTTCGGTATGCATTACCGTAAATACGTGGCCATACCTGATCATTATACCTCCTTTTGTTTAGTAAACCCGTTTGAACGGCGGAACGGCCTTGCATTCGCTCTCATCCAGTGTCGTCCCTGTGACCTTCCGGTATCCTAATTCGACTTTGCCATGAGGCTTCTTCTGGAAACTGAGAGTGTGCTTCATCCAGTTCTCATCGTCTCGATCGGGGTAATCTTCACGAGCATGAGCGCCGCGAGATTCCTTCCGGTTCGCGGCAGCAACGGCGGTTTGTGAACTAACGCGGATTAGAAACAGCTCGGCAAGAATTCAGGCAGGGATACGTACGCGCAAGTGAGCAAGTTCCTCAACTCCAGAGTCTCCACGAGGTCCGAGTTCCAGATCATGCCACGGTCCTTGATACCTACCTGGTCAAAGGTGCCGTCGATTTCAGACACTCTCTTGACACCCTGATCTAAGCTCTCCTGGGTTCGGAAGACGCTAACATCTGTCTGCATGGCCTTCTGCATAGCCAGCCGAATTTCGGCGGTGGACTTAGGCCCACTCGAGTTACGGACCTGATCAAGCACTTCAATCGACTCGGCACCGGCATCCGCGCTCACTGGTCCTAATTTGGCGCCGGGCGTGAACTTGTCGCGGATCGTGTGGGAGACGGCACGACCAAAGACAACCAAGTCCAGAAGGGAGTTGGCGCCCAAGCGGTTAGCGCCGTGGACCGAGACACAAGCGGCTTCACCACAGGCAAACAGGCCAGGGACAACCTTGTCGTTGCCTTGCTCATCAACGGTGAGGACCTCGCCGGTATAGCGAGTGGGGATACCACCCATGTTGTAATGGACGGTTGGGAGCACGGGAATGGGTTGCTTCCGAACATCGACGCCGGAGAAAATGGCGGCAGTCTCCGAGATACCAGGGAGACGCTCAGCGAGGATCTCGGCGGGCAGATGGCTCAGTTGCAAGTAGATGTGGTCCTTCTCGGGACCAACACCTCGGCCCTCACGAATCTCCAAGGTCATGGATCGGGAGACAACGTCCCGACTGGCCAGATCCTTAGCCGTTGGGGCATAACGTTCCATGAAACGCTCACCCTCCGAGTTCAGCAGGTAACCACCCTCACCACGCGAGCCTTCTGTGATCAGGCATCCAGCGCCATAGATACCTGTGGGGTGGAACTGGACGAATTCCAGATCCTGGTTGGGGAGGCCAGCACGGGCAACCATGGCCATACCATCACCGGTGCACGTGTGCGCCGACGTGCAGCTGAAGTAGGCTCGGCCGTAGCCACCGGTGGCCAGTACGGTGTTCTTGGCAAGGAATCGGTGGAGGGTGCCATCTTCTTGATTGTAAGCGAGGACGCCACGGCACTCGCCGTCTTCCATGATCAGGTCGAGGGCGAAGAACTCGATGAAGTAGTTTGTGTTGTGCCGGAGAGATTGACCGTAAAGCGTATGAAGAAGGGCATGACCCGTCCGATCGGCGACGGCACAGCATCGGTAGGCCTGGCCCCCCTTGCCGAACTTCTGCGACTGGCCACCGAAGGCGCGCTGGTAGCTGGGGCCCAAGAGTTAGCCAAAGTCTGGGATCAAGGGCTGGGAGCCGGCAGCTTACATCTTTCCATCCTCGGTTCGAGAGAAGGGGCAGCCGTAGTTCTCCAGCTCAATGATGGAGGCCGGGGCTTCCCGCGTCATGTAGTGGATGGCGTCTTGGTCGCCAAGCCAGTCGGAGCCCTTGACGGTATCGTACATATGCCATCTCCAGTCGTCCTCGTGCATGTTTCCAAGCGCGGCGTTGATACCGCCCTGAGCAGCGACGGTATGGCTTCGTGTGGGGAAGAGCTTCGATATGCAGGCCGTGTTGAACCCAGCCTCGGCGAGACCGAAGGCTGCTCGCAATCCAGCACCACCAGCACCAACGACGAGGGCATCGTACTCGTGGTCCTAGGGAGACGGTCAGCGGCTTGCGAGTCGACGTATATGCGCACGTGAGTGTCGCATGTATGCGTATATGTATATATATATATATGTGTGTGTGTGTGGGTGGGTGTGTATATGTTGTAGGTATGCGGGTGGACGGGGACGTACAACGACGGGATATTTGCTGCTAATGTGTATGGGCGCCTCTTTTGCCCTCAGCGGGCCATTTGCGAAGATGCGGGCTGTTGACGCGCGCGCGCACACACACACACACAGAGTGTTAGCTCCAGGTCCTCGGGGCATATGTAGAGGGGGATGAGAAGGACGAGCACGAGCTCCGAGATGAGCACGAGGGGCAGCAATGGTGGGTAGGGCTGGTGGTGGTGTACGTACAGGCAGGTCGTGTCGAGGAGAAGGCCCTTGCGAAAGGCCCTGTCGAGCATCTGGTGGCTCGCGAGAACTAGGCACAGCGAAGCCATTGTCATGTTAGCCCATCCATCCATATATGTGGTCCAGGCACCCGACGGAGATGGAGGCATCATGTGCCGTGCGGCATTGAGCACCGCATTGAGCACCGCATTGAGCACTCTAGGGCGGGCAAAAACGTACCGCGGACCCGGTGGCCAGTCTCCTCAGCGCCATCGAGGAGGCCATGTTGGGGGAGACGGTGACGATGGTGCGATACAAAGACGCGCGGGGGAGCCGAGAGCGTAGAAGGGCGGCGGGCAGAGGGTAGAGGACGGCACCGGCGAGAACAAGTAAGGCTCTCGTCCGACAAAGTTCCAATTGGCAAAGAGGAAGGATGGCAGAGAATTGAATTATGTCCTCACCCGAGCTACTTCTCTAGTGTAGGTAGTCAACCCACTACATAACCTGACATTGCGAGCTAGGGACAGCGAACAATTGGGGCTCGGGCCAATAGTGTCGAGCCTGATTACCGAGGGACAATCCAGTAGCGCCATTATTCTCTGCTTGCATGGTACGTTTCCGTCCCGCCCGAGGGCCTACGGCCTACCCTTGCTGACGATCACGTGCTGATCGTGGATTGATGGCATGTACACGTAGTAGGTAATGCGAAGTACCTGGTAGCTACAATCCAACGAGCGATGACTTCATTGACAGGATATGACCTAACCCAAGCCATACTACGGTACCTAGGTGGGGTGCGGCAGGTACACCATGAGCACCATGAGGTAAGATGCAAGTCCCTAGGTACGAAGTACATGTCATATGGAGGAGCCAGGGGTAGGTAGGTATTTACACCCCTTTGAATTGAATAAACATTGCGCCAACAGGCCGGGTTCCTCCCATGCATTCCAGAGTCGTAGGAGAAGTCCAGCTCTATACTGTAATTACTTTAGGTATACCGTACACCAAGTCTTTCTCATGCTACCACCTCCCTATGCGTATGTGCGCCAACGATACAATTATCATCTGGCCAGGGCCTCATGGTCGCCAGCCATCCATCCCATCCATGACTTGGAAGCCCGGCTCGAGAGCTCTAATATCCGAGATGAGCCTACGAAGCTAGCACCTGGCGCAACATGACGAGGAAGTTATCCTTCAAGCGGTGTACTTCGCTCACCTGTGGCTTCGCAGGCTCGCCAGCGCCGCGTCTCAGGCGATCCTGTCTCTTGGCTCGTCTGCGTCTCTCTGCTTCGATCGGGTCCAGCTCATCCTCCGCCTCTGCCTCCGCCTCTTCCTCTGAGTCTATTTCATAATTCAGATCCTCGAGATCCATGCTATCCAACCCGAAATCGCTCGCGTGTAAGTTGCCTAGGCCCGGCAACCCAACATCGCTTGCTGACCCTTCAGCCGCCATTTTTTGCCGCGTCTTGTCGTGGTGCCATTTTTTTCGCGCTTCTTGCCATGCAATGAGCTGATTGATCTCCTCTATCGCCTTCGCCTTGTCCAGCTGGCCACTCGCGACGGCTCCCTCGAAGAGGGCATTGATGTCGACCGCGCCGCCCGCTGGCCCGTTCCTAAGAAACTCGAGAATACCCTCGATCCAACCCATGAGCTGGGTAAAGAGACCATTGTCATGCGTGTGAACCTCGTGGACGAATTTGTAAAAGTTGTGTTCATGCCGCTGGCAGAGATCAATAAAGGCTTGCACAGTCTGGTTGGGATCTGCCGACGCATCTTGCTCTCGACATCTCTCAACAACCTAGCCAAATGGTTAGTATCACTCGTATCACTTATCGCTATGATATCCTGGGGGAGTATCTACTGACCTGGATCATATCATCGAGGAAGACCGCGAAGTCAGTGATGCTATTGTATACGTTGGCCGACTTGTAGACCCTGACAAGGGGCTCATAGAATATGGTGAAGAGGTCTCGGAATAATTGAAGGGTGACGGGCTCCTCAATGAGATTCAACATCATGGTCTTGTCACGCTGCCTCATTTGCAACTTCATGAGCTGCTTGAGGTACGAGAATAGCTGGGACCCTTGTTTCAGTTCCTCGTCCACCGCCTCCACGGCATTGTTAAAGGCCACATAGCCGTTGTACAACCTTCCGATCTGAGCAGAATTAAGGGGCGGCGTTATCAGTTCGGATCGTAGGATCGAGACTATAATGTCGATGTCCTCGGATTCAGCCTCCTCGCGGATGACAAGTTTGATATGATCTTCGGCTTGGCTGAACTTGGTCAATTTCTCCACAAAAACATCATCGCCGATCTTAGCTGCCACCGCATCAATTGACTTCTGATAGCTCTTGATTCCATCGTGGAGAGTCATGGAGAATATTCGCTGCAGTAAGGAACGAGACCCAAATGGCTGCGCCAGGAATAAATCAAGTACCCCAGACATGACAGCGGCCGGATTGGCTATCTTAATGACATTCTTCATGATGGTATATGGGATCAGGGAGTGTATCCGCTTGAGCTGTGCGAATAGCTCGGGCGAGTTGTCCTCTGCGAGAAACAAGTGATAGATGGTGGCAGCAATCTCTATGCGTAACCACTCTGCGAATTTCTGATACTGCAGACTTAGATCTGGAATTGATGGCTTATCCTTGATTTCTTGGAGAAGTTTTGTTAGCCCGTTACGTTCGACGATATCCTGCCGAAACTTCTCCATATAAACATCAAGTTCTGCGGCTCTTTTCCTGGCTATTTCGAAGAATTCCTTTTGCTCTTCTACCCGCTTGGCATCCACGGCTTTACGTTGATGGATATCATCGACATCTTCATCCGTAGGTGTGATTGGGTCTCGGGTGAGAAACTCTTGAACTGCACTGGTTTGTGCGACTTGTGGATTATGCAGCAAATATCGCAAGAAAGCTCTTAGCGAAATCCGCTGATCCTCTCGCCAAAGAATGGTGTTCTGGCCAAGATTAGTTCTTCCACCGGCAGCATTTACGGAACTTTTGCTTACCTCGGCTCTAGGCGCGGGGCTCAGGCGACCCTCAAAGGATGCGCGTGTGGATGTTTGATTAGATGCTGTCGACTTACTACGACGATGATCCCGTACTGTCAGGGTCTTCATTGGTTCGGTAAGTCCGTCGGTCTGGGAAACCGGAGGGAGCGTGGATTTTGACGAAATAGACGAGATATCAGAGTCGTCGGCTCCGTCGACAGCACGCGAGAATAGTCCCGAAGCAGTTGTAGTGGACTTATTTTTCTTGGGAAGTGGTGGAAGGACTTTTCCTGGCAGCTCTTCTCTTAATTTCTTGTGGAGGCGCACAAAATCGCCATAACGTCGCCCTATGAAATGCGCGATCTCGCCCTTCCTCTTCACTCGCAGCAAAAATTCCTGTCCCTAGCATTAGCTGCGAAATGTTGCCAACATCATCGTACGACTTACCGCATGTTTGTGGTACCTAATGTTCCTCTTAACCAACGCCGTGCGCACACCAGCAACGTTGACGTCCCATCCATTGACAAAGTTGCCCTCGGGGATCGTGTTGAGTAGGCCAGTGTCAATGGCATTTCGGTCGACGATTTCCATTTCGGCAAATCTTATCCGCTCCTCGAAACCGGAAGCTGTGGGGACACCCGAGACCATCATAAGCTCGACTAGTTTCCGACATTTCAAGGCCAACTTTCTGCGTTTTGTCTCTTCAAGCCGGTCTTCGGAGGAAGAAATGTCCTTGCTGGCGAAGGACTCGAGGAACTAGTGCCAGGGAGCCGTTGTCAGCTTCTCGCTTAAGCTAAGTTTCTTTGTCGAGGGGCACGTACTACTTGCAACTTGTCCTGCCAGAATTCCTTTTCTTTCGCCTTGTCAAGGAAGGGGAACTCGCGGACATGGTGAACGAAGATGTATCGCAAGATGGGAAGCTCGGAGTCGAGGGGCGACACCTCGCCATAGTCAGATTTGAAGGGAGCGCCGAATCGACGGAGGGCGGTCGGGGAATTGAGCTCATTAATCTCCCAATTGACTTGCTCAGCGACAAGCTCCCGCTTCAAGTCTGGCAGGCAGGAAGGGTCAGTTTAGCTAGATGTCATTATAAGACCAACTATGGGCGCAAGGACGAACAGTGCTCTTGTTTTCCTGTCAGGGTCTGGCGAGAACGAGAGGATGCCTCTGTAGAACTCGGGTCGAGGGAGGTGACATCGCAGGATGAGATAGCCTCGGTGGAATTCACGATGGACATCTCCGATGTGCCAGCTTGTTTCATAGAGGTAGGGAGGGACAGGCGATTGCGGCTGGAAGTGCTATGACATTCTAGTGAGATAGTTATTAAGACGTGTTTGGGCTTCTTAAAGCTTACATTGCTGATCGGGCCAAGAGTGAGGTATAGATAAGGTAAGTAAATAGGATAAGGATGCAGTATTCTGTAGAGTTGGCAGCAGCTGGGGAAGAGCGCGGGGTGAAGTTACGTAGGAAAATCGTAAGTAAGGGTACCTACATATACAAATGCGTGGAGGCAAGGCAGTAGTTGGTACTTGGATACTGGGTACTACCTAAGGGAGGTAGTGTAGGTAACAAGGTAGCACAAGGTAGTTGATACTTGGAAGTAGGGAGTTCAGGTAAAATAGACCAGTGTATTTGAGTATTGCGATGACATCAGCGCATGCATAGGTACCTTACGTAGACATACCAGGTAGAAACATAGTAGGTACTTACACCTAGGTACCAGATATTAGGAAGTGTGTTTAGTACAGGAGATGCTCAAAGATACCTACCACTTAAATATAGGTAGTTATGTTCTATGAATTAGAGAAAAAAGAGCCAGAGCCTGTCTTCAAGTTGTTGTGAACAACTTACCAACAAGAAGCAGCTGGTTAGTACATGCTGCACGTAGAGGTAGCTTGTGTTGGTAGCTCCCTCCCAACTCTAAAATAAACCAAGTGTAGATCACAGTTGCAGCATGACTAGAGCCATTTGTATCTAGGTAACCAAACATAAACAACAAGAAGTTCACCACCGCTGTTGCTGCCGCCGCTGCTACTGCCTGTTCATGAAAATAATACTACTGAACAACTCAGAACAACCAATTATGTGAGGCATTCTGTGGCTGTGTTTATTGCAAGAACTACCAGGTGAGTACCTACATACACCAGGCACATCCCTTCGGTACTTAGCTACTGGTGTCATTGTCAGAATGCCCCTCTTTCTTGTTGCTGGATACCAAGAAGAAAAGTGGGCTCCCCATTTGGAAAACCCCTGCCTAGCACATGCGCGCGGCTATACGGCAGCTTACGTCACTTAAGGCCACCAAGCCACTCTACAGACCTACCCAAGTACCTAGGCGAAAAGGCAACAAAGCACTCCGGTATCAAATAGGGCCGCCAAAACTCCCTTCCTGCCTAAATTACAACAAGCTAAGCCACTCTCCCAACGCCGGTTCATAGAACTCTTCAACCTCAATAGCTTACTCACCTAAGCATTACCAACGTACGGTATACACTCGGTATATAGCTGGGGGTGGGTCTTGAACTAGTAACAGCTCGGCCTTACCCACCAGGACTTAACTATATACAGCTAGCAGAGCCATCTGGGCTACTCGGGCTAATAAAAGTAAAAACAAAGGCCCCCCTGCCCCTGAGTCGAAGAGGCCTCCAGTCTCCATTTCTTATAGGAACTACCACAATTAAGGGGTCAGGACTCCTACCTTAGACCCAGAGACGCAATACCTACATAGGTCTGGGTGTTGGACTGTAAATTGGATATTGAGGTTGTTTGAAATAACGGAGTCCAGTACAAGGAATCCATCCCCCAGGTTTTTGTCTTATACACCGTTGCCTCGTGCCCCTATTTTCACTTGGTGATTGACCATAAATGTGTTGGTGGTATGCGCACAGTTCTGTCCCACTTGCCTGCGGAATCTCGCCAAATCCAGACAGCAGTGCCGACATCACCCGCGCACTGGACGGTTTATCTCAGCCGATCAATGCAATGCTCTGTGTCCGTATCTTTGGTTTCGTTACTCAATCTGCAGTTTCGTTTCCAAACCTTACCTATGTGCCGAATGTCTACTGAATTTATGGTGCCGTTAGGGTGATAGAGGGCATGGTTGATATACCTCTCAGGATATATAGTCTTTCTAATCGTAGCTAATTCACGTTCATCAGTGGTATTGTTTCAGACTATCGTAGAGGGAAACGGTATAGAGACGTACCACACGATGCAATGAGTGGAAACCCCCCAGTAGAACTATACTTTCCAGGCCCAACTTCAGCTATCTGGTTAGGTAACTGGCGAGCCTCCGTCTCGTCAAGCAGCGTCGAGGCAGTATCTTTGAAAATTGTAAGATTATGCACGTGCTCTATGCTATTTTGAGCTTATCTCCGTATAGTTCATCCTAGAGAGCGTTATTCGTATCGTCAGGATGTCCCTGATAAGGAGAATTCTTCTAAACACCGTTGGCCATGGCGACCGTCTCATGTTGAATAATGGATTTCGCTGGTACTACTAAATGTCAATAAGGAAAATGGACTATGTAGCGCCGTGCGTAATCATACAATACACAGCTAGACTCGGATCTGTAGGCTTGGAAGAACTCGCGAGAAGAAGGGAGAGGATGAATACATTAAGTGCCCATGGCAGAACATAGAGGACCCTAAACCGCTTATATTTCCATTTACGTGACAGCGATATTGGAGACTCGTCTTGATGATCTTGAAATAGGAGTTCGTAATCTCGATGCTCTTTTAAATCTTGGGACATTTTGATGAATTTGCATGAAGTTAAAGGGTTGAATGTCACGAGGCGGAATGACCTCGGAATGGGTATAACTATAGTAGGTGTAAGACAGAGGGTGAGAGAAAGCTTTCGCGTTATCACTGACAGGTCACTACTTGTTCTTATCAGCGTCGTCATAACATGATCCGCAAGGCAAAGCCTCCGATATAATAATGCTACAACGCAGATCGGTAGAGTGTAAGGCCAGCTTGACAACTGACACCTGATTCGCCCCTTTAATTACGATCTTGATCTCTTTCCTAAAACATGGAGAGAAAAAGCTTAAAGCATAAGAAAGATAACACGATGTCCGCCAGTGAAGGCATGTCGCCAATGGATTTCATAGGGAGTTAACAAACAAGATACATAGTATATGCTACATCCTATAAATCAATTGCTAGCAATTCATGATGCATGTTACGGCTTTAACTATTACTCTATGGCGTCCTTCACCAAATTTCCGCGGGACCAAATAGGGGCCGAACTTCTATTTCCCCGATGATGGTCTCAGCGAGTAATACAATATTGCTACAGTACTATATATGCAACTGCAGACAATCAAGTGTCCGACTTGATTACGTTCTACTTTTAGTAGTGTGACGGTATAGCGCTGCAGTTCTGTTCCGTGACAAATATTGTAGTTGGCCGTACGATGATAAATGACACAATAGGCATATTGATGGCATAGTGGTACAATCGACGGTGTGTAAGTCAATGGCTCGTAGTATAGTAACTATTCCTATGACAGCAGTCCAACCTGAAGAAATAATAATGACGCATCAGACGATGTGAGCGGACGATGTGAGCAGAGATGAGATTGCTCTCAGCCTTCCCGAGTGTGGGATCCCGAATAGAACGTTATATGGTAGAGGACATCGGCAGGAAATCGAGGGAGTGACGCTCGTTTGGTCGCCCTCTCGATAATTTGATATACTACACTCAGTGTTGTCGAGTGCGTCCTTCATCCGCTCTTCAACAGTGGGTTTCGAAATGCACGAGGTCTGAAAGGGCCCTCTCCATCTCCGATTAGCGTTCGACCGGAACAATACGGCTATACATATTGATATATTTCTCTCTCGCTGCCCTAGATCACCTTTGGGATCGATATCGATCAGCCTCTCGTAGCCTCATCAACCGTATTAAACGCTGTGTCCCGCAAAGCCAACCCAAAATACATCGAGTCTTCTCTCCTGCCAACGCCATGGCCCTGCTCGTCGCTTTCAACGTGCCTTTCAACGTGCTTGTTCCACCGATCGGTTCGTCTACTTCCTCAAACTTAGAACCAGTCGAACTCTGACAAGTGTGTGGTTTTTTTCTAGCATCAGGTCCTGATGTTGAAACCCGAGACCCCGTATGTGATACTCTCCCGAGTTACGAGTATGGATCGAAGGCTCACAGCTTTCAGAGCATCGTTGAGACATTGGTCGATATTAATGGATATGACTTGCCTCTAGAAGAGAAGCGATCTCCCAGTATGGTTGATCCCTTGATTACCATTGGTGGATACGACTTGCCTCCGAAAGAGTAGAACAAATTCGACCTTTGGAATACGCTTTTAAGGCGAGTTATTGGCGCGTGAATGTAGATGAGTATATTGACTGGCTTATTATCCTGTGCAAGAAGTTGGGAACAAATTCTATCCTTACGCGCCTCGTTACAATCCAACTCACAGTCCCCTAAGCGTTTCAAGCACTTAAGACTTAAGTCACTCATAAAAACTAGTCAGTAATGGTACTATCCGTTCAAAGAATAGGCAGCAAATATTTTATAATGTGAATTGTAAAACTGTTAGGCGCCGGACTAGAGGCGGTCGATCCTGATTCGGAATACCTGTCAAACCAATTCATCAACACTATATGCCCCCGCCATTTCGTAGGGACTCTAACCAATTGGTTACCGAAGTGAGGTTAACTGCAGAAACTTAGTCATGTGATCCAACATATTTCTAGCTTCAACTACCCCAGGCCCGTCGCCTGACTCTATTGCATTCGTACCGGCAATCAGTCATGTATTCTAACCTAGAAACCTAATAAAGGAGACTACAACTAAAGAGATGTTAACCTAAAAACCATTCAAAACCTATTGCTTCGCCGTATAGAAATCAAAGCGGTTATTTTAGCCTGTAAGAACACGAACCCGTTGCTCCCTATAAAAATAACAACCTACTTACAGACCCTTTACCTCGGTCCTGCTTCATACCACTTCGTACTTGATCTTGGGGAACGGAACCTTTCGTTTACACTAATAGGGGTTAACTTTAAGATGGACATCTACCTACAGGACCACACATTCAACACTACACAATGCACCTAGTCTAGCGCGTGGCGAAGCCCATGACGTCGTCATCATTAGACAACACTACACCCACAATGGAGAACTTCATCTCGCCCCGCGTCTACGAGATTACCATCCTAGCACACTAGCTCACTAGTATCCGCTATGCACCAGTTTCCAAGTGAAGGTGGGTAAAACTTAGGCTTCAACAACGATGAACGCGTTAGGTATTTCGTAAACCACTAGGTAAGTGAAAGTGTACACTCGTACGTGGACCTGGGTACATGTATTACTGCACTCACTGTCTGACTGTCTGGCTGTCTTGTAGACTAATAGTTAGTTAGGTAGTTACCTACCTGAGCAATCTATCCCGAATCTGACCCCGGAACTCGGCAGACACGTCAACACATCCTTCATAACTTGAATGGGCTGTACCCATGTAGGAATGGCCATAAAACTTTGAACTGGCCTGTGTACCTGCATGGTTCGTCCCAACGATTCAGGTCAAACTGCCGATATTTGCCCTTCACAGACTTCGTACCGCGTCGATTGATCATGCGTCGAGGTACATTCTGACACTTGGTAGGTAACATTGCACATGTTCACAATCTCAACAGCCAGTCTTAGTTGATGAATAAGTACTTACATGAGACTTGGGCACGGAAAAGAGATAAGAGGTCCACTTGGATGTCTATTCTAGGGGGTATCTATTCTGCTTGGGACGTTTTGTGTCAGGGGTATCGTATGCAGGTCAAGGGTGTACTGTACATGCATGATGGGACATGCGTGCGGACATGGGCTGTTTGTGCACACAGCCTCTGGTCATAATTCATCGAAAACATGGAGAACTTCTTGCTCGTTGCCTCTTCTCCGTGCAAGCTCCTGTCTTACTTCGTCAGCCATGGCCGCAGCGGCACTACTACTCTTGTTTTCGTTTGGAGTTTCCATCATCGCAAGCTTCTCCCCCTGCAGGCCCGGACCCGGCTCGGTCCGTTTATTGATGTCCGCGGATGGTAGAGCGTACTGCGCTCCAACGAAGAGGAACACCAGGATCAGTAAGAGGACGGAGATGAAAATCCATATGACCTTTAGCCGTCTTCTTGTCCTCTCCTGCCATTCCTTGTCTGCCTTCTCCCAGCTCTCGACCCGTCCACGCACAACATCAACTCGCTTGCTGAGGGCCTGCACCTTGTCGCGGCCTGCGCGGATCCGAGCCTGGAGATCTTGTATACGCTTCTTTTGGTCGGCGGACTGATCGTATGCGCTGAGCTGTGATTCAATATCGCTTATCAATGTTTGCGACTCGCTCGTGAAGCTCTCGGTGAGCTCCTGTGACACAGCCGCAAGCTCCTTCATAGATACGATGGTACTCTGCAGCGAGCTCAATCTGTCCAGTACGGAAGAATAGGTTTCGTCTAAACGTGCGATAGTCGCATTTGAAAAGGTGTCGAGTTCGACAAGGGACTTTTGTAGGCTCCTTTACAGGCAGATTAGCAATGTCCTTGGGCGGAGTGATGACTATGGGCTGCTGGAACGGATGACGCACGCTGTTGCTGCCATGGCCTTCTGCTTCTGCTTTTGCTCTCGGGCGATGTGATCATGAGGTGATTGCTGTAGATTGGTGCCCGTCTCCTTCGCATTGGGGAGCTCATCCCCAGTCCAGAATGCCATGCTTGTATCAGTGGCGGCGCCGACTTCGGCTCGTGGGAGCTCGAGGGACCCAGGCGTCCGTGGACCTGCAGACTGGGGCAGGCGGTCGTCACGCTCCCGATCTTTCCGATGCAGATATTGATGAAGGGACTGTCTGAAGGGAGGCGATTGTTCTGTGATTGAACGGCGAAGTTGATGATTAGGGCGATGGGGCGACGTTACTGTTCGCTGCACCACTGCAAGATCATGGTGCTTTGCCGACATCGTTGCAATATAAGAGCTGGCCATGACTGATACAGAGGACACCACCCAGCAAGTAAGCCGGTTTTTGGCTCTTATCGGCTCTGTCCTCAAAGTTGAAGAGATATATTGATAGTGAAGTAGGGATACAGATGCATGTATGATACCAGGGTATTGGGTAGGTAGTGTAGGTACTAGATATTGTGACGCAAGCCCCTATAAATCTAGACGGGGCCGCTAACCGTGAGTGTACAGGTTGCACGCAGGTACTACCTAGATACCTAGGTGGGTGTGCCTCCCATGTACCTACATCTACTTATTTACACTTTCACATGTCAACCTGCCTGTGATGACTTGGGTAGAAAATACCTAGAACTTTTAGGTACTACATACATGTCATGTAAGTACGTACCTACACTATGCATCTAATTTTCCAAGTGTTTTCCATGATTCAATTCATCAAAGCTATCTCAGCTAGCTAGGTATACCTTGGTCAGTCAAGACTCAAGGGAATATGAATCAATTTGAGATTCAGCTGTGGGCTCAAACAATACCCAGGTATTACGATAATTTTGCACAGGATTTGGATGTTTCATTATTCCAAAATGCTCCAATCCTCACTCCCGAGCCAATCTTACTTCCGATATATATCCGGGTTTCAAGGTAGTCTTGGAGAGAGTCGGTTATCTGCGCAAAGTTTCCACTTGGATAGGTGTCTTGACTTCATCAACTGCTTGTGAAGTCTGACTTGATCTCGAATGATGCGGATCTGAGCATCAGGGCACTTGCACCGGCTGTCTCCGCTACACGGTTTCGTCGAGCAGATAACAAGTTCCTGGAGGATAGGCATCGATGTTTCGCTCATGAGTTGAGTAGTTTATTGCGCTTCTCTTTCCTCTTCAATCGCTCGACCCGTTTCTTGTGCATCTTCTCTGCCATCTTCGCGTATCTTTCCTTCTCTTCCTTTGCCGCACGCTTGTCCTTGATCTTCTGTATCCGTTGCTATCATTCGGGTTAGTCGCCCAAAGGGAAGAGGCGTGGCGGGGTGGCCATCATGGGACGCACCTGTCTCTCGGCCTCTTTCTCCTCCTTCATCTCCTTTTCTTTCGCTTTTGTTACGGCCATTGCCAGTCGTCTTTTCTCACGCTCTTCGTATGAGGTTAAACCGGCCGTGGGTCGAAATGCTTTTCGCGGGATGTGCCATTGCTTCCCTAAGTAGGATGTGAGCTATGTATCCGCTCGATCTCTAGAGGGGAGCATATTCGTACCGTTCTTGCGCATGCCCCGGGGGGCTTCCGGGGCTTTTGATTCCACAGCGACGGTTTCGGTAGACATATTTGCGCTGGTGCTAGAAAATGAGCCTTTGGGCAAGCCCAATTGATATTGTTGTATCAACGCGCGCCTTGAGCCTTGATGTTGTCTCTGCCGTCCTGTTGTCTCGTGAATGCAAAGTTCTATTGCGAAGAAAAAGATGTTCCAGAAAAAGTCCCTAAGCCTTGTGATTGCAGGTAGATAAGATAAGGCTGGGCATTATGGGTCTTACCCCGTATTTTGTGATACCTTATTGGGAGTTAGGTACTAGTACCACCCTAGGTTCGTTCGTTAGCTCTTTGCCAGTAGTACTTACTCTAGGTAGGTATTACATCCATCAGTACCTGGTAGTCTTGAAGTTTGGGAAGGTTGTCCTAACCACACAACTACAACTACGTCGAGGTAGGTAAGTGTTGTCGTAAAATAGTAAGTTCAAAATCTACCTAAAGCCATGCTTGAGTCCTGCCAAGTCCACTTCGTAGGTTGGCAGATACGCTAGGCCCTCAGGGCTAGACCCATGGTTCATCAGACATTACAAACTGCCTTTTTCTGGCTTCCCCCAATATAACGTGTTTTCTGTCTGAAATTTCCTGTAAATCAATCGCCGCAGTTATGCTTGTTATCGTACTTCATCGTAGCCTCTTGGACTGGGGTATAATGTTCCACTCCTATTACCTTCCAGTACAGTGGTGAAGCTTTCGTCAAGCAAGTTCGAGTGGGCGGTCTTATAGACATCAATCGTCCTTGATACCTATTGGGCCGTTTTTTCTTCGCTAGAAAGACGTCGGTCATTAAACCCTTATGTTTCAAGAGTTAGATCTACTAGTTTCGTTCGATCACTGACTTCATAAGTTGCAACTGGTTATCAACCTTTGTAAATGACTAACAGTAAAAAATGGTTCGATGATACACTAGGTATTTCTCTAGGTATTTAATTTTAAGGTGTGTTCGATCTGAAGTGGATTTGCCGATCAGTTTCAGAATAGAAATTCCCTGTCTCTACTCACAAGAAGTAGGTAGTACTTCGTACATTCCGACAAGTTGGTACGTGATTTGCTTCGTACCCAAGCTAGGTACCATATTATCTTATCTAGGTAGCGTACGAAGGAGTGCGGTACTTTTGGCCAAGGCCGGTAATATGGATACAATTTTGTTAGGGTTTACTTGTAAGAGCATGGCAAGAAGCGATAATAGAGTTGCGAGAAGATGAAGGTCCCGACTCAAAGGATATCTTGTCTTTGACACGAGTTGTTTCTGTACGACCCGACGACCCGGTCTGTCGGGACTTTGGTTACTGGTACTATCCCTAGTAACAAAGTTTCTCTGAACGCCTTGCTTGACATTTAGGGATGAAGGGCGTACCTGCTCCCTTTCTGCCAATATCATATTACAACCTATCTATCAAGTACTATTATAGATCAGGCATGATAATATATGCCAATTATTAGTTCAATAGCCCTATAGTACACTAGACTCCTGTCATCCGGGGTAAGCTAGGTACTAGGTAGCGATAATAAACTCAACGGCACCATCGAGGCCTCTAATGTAGAAGGAGAATGGTATCCCATATGGAGTAGGTACCTATCTCTACGGCTCACAAGGTTGTATGTTGACTACGTCCACTAGCAGTCTGCCGTACCGTGCGTAGTAGTGAGCGCAGAACCGTCCGTATTGATCTTGCAGCAGGTATACCTATCGTGCAGTAGTGTATCGTGCAGCATTGTGCATGAGGATTGCGGCTAGTCCGTTGATGTATATCGTGCTGTGCGCTAGTTGGTTATCTATGCCCTATTACAGCGCCGTTATGGACACATGATTCTTCCTCCCGCTGCCAGCGTAGGATTCGCTTCTCAGCTGGGTTACGGAGCATATGCACCTGGCTCTTGATGTGTTGCCTCGCATCGGATTTGCTTTTGCAATACAGTCCCTATCATCTGTATGACTCGACTAAACTATGAGAGGGAGAAGAAGAAAAAAAGAGTTACTGGTACCAAGTCCTAGTCTAAATTTTTCGATGTTGTCCCAAGTAATCAAAGAACATACCTATATATAGCCTCCCGCTGTTACCGCAAGGATACCACTGCCACTAGTGTAGTTGCTTTAATATCTACACGTGTGCTTCGTATCTCAATCCGCCACTACAACCTACCACGTCTAAGTAGGTACGGTACATGTATGACAACAGGGAGGCTTGATACGTACTACATGCACTTACACTACATGTACGCAAGACGAGGGTGCGTGTTCCAAAAGAAAATAAGTATCAACGGCGGTGCCATGAACTTCAATTCCAGGGACCCTAAACATGCCTCGCTTACAGCTAGGGGCACTACCTACAGTACCGGTTTTGCGCATCATAATGTAATATTATACCGCTACTAATGAATAGGTATGGTAGATACTCTTGGGTAGCTAAAACTACAAATTGGAGATTAGGACAGCGTGTCTATTTACTTCAGTCACACAGTTTTCGTGTTTATCTCGCCTGCTTAGGAACAGCCTATATAAAGTATATATACTTGAGGACTTTACCTATCCCTTTCTAACACTATAGATATTTGCTAGGTTCTAGAATCGTGTATGAAGTGCGAGGCGGTGGTTAAAAAAAAGTCAGACTTCCAATACCTACTAGCATATTTTCATCGTATAAGGGCACTCTGCTCAGCCCCAAACTAAAATTTAGATACCAGGTACGGTACCTGTGCCACCCCTGAATTTCTCTGACGGTGAACGGGCACTCAATTGAACACGACATTTCTTGCCAGAGCGTTGTCAAGTTTCATGAACCCCGCCACATACTTATCAAACCGACACCATTCTGTCTCAATTCGAAAATTACAATATATAGTAGCTATTCTTCACAGCTTCAATCCGGTGCTACATGTACTTATGTCTACACTACCTCCTAATACATACGTACTTCAGTCATAGCACTCCAAGTGTAGGTACCTACCATAGTGTAGTACTGGTACCTAGTGGGTACAGCATATTGCCAGCTCTGATACCCCCGCGTCAGTAGCGCAGCGCTCTTCGCCCAATCACAATCGTCCCTCTGTCTCTCCAGGATAAATGTTCTCAAAGTTAAGAACTTAGGTTAGTACGTACTTCATAAGCTTGATGTCTAAAACACGCTATACTCGGGGAATTCTTAGACAATTCGGCAGCGGGCCTATATGAGTAAGAGAGACACTTTCAACTTTCGGCGTTCAAACTTTGGCAAGGAGGTAAGCGGCATCCACGGAACCCAACATTTATACTACATAAGGTAAGACTGCCTACCTTCTTCATCAGATGAAGTACCTAAGGTAGTAACTAGACACTGGTACCTTGTTACTTATCTTACTTTGTAGACTGCAACCAAAGAAAGGCTGCACCCTGCAGGCAGTCACAACGTCTTCTTTCGTTTACGTTGGAGGTTTATTGCATCAGTTACTGCTACATGTAGTTGCTTGCGCATGAAAAGATATTTCAAACATTTTCTCCGCGGGCTTATTACGGGGACCTACTGAGGCTGGTATTCTATATACGTCCTAGGTAGGTAGTAGTACGAAGCATCTATGGCTATCCAGGTGCTTGCTGGACCTACCGTACTCCGAGTCTGTAGTGTACCGAAGTACGAAGAGGTAGTGTACACCACATTTCATTACGCCTATGACTTTTCATGGCAGGCCAACGCTACGCTAGTCAGAGTTAACGGCAGGAGGTGTGCGAAGTACACACACTTGCTTCCAAGTTGTTACCCCCTGCAGCAACCGATCCGCATAAAAGCAGGTACAGTGTACCTTTCTTGCCGTTTTGAAGCTAGTGCCTCCGACATATCTCGCACGGCCCACAGATAATGCGGTACCTAGGCGTATGTATAGAGGTTAGGCAGACGAATCCGCAGATGACCCCTGCCAGTGTGTCTCAATCCAACACTGTACACGTACCTCGTACCTGCAATTCCTCTTTGCCCTCCCGACTCGTTCGCTCTCTTCGTTCGTTTCTTCACCCTCTCCCCTTCGCTTTGAAAATAGCATCGGCCACCAACAGCCCTGTGGCTCAATTCCAGCAGCAGTTCTCGGGTCATCGGGTTTGCTCTGGTCTTGGCCGTCCGCTCCTTTTCTTCTACATATCTAATTTTCATTCTATTAGCCAGCATTGTTGTGTTGTTTTGATTTTGATTGATTGACTGATTGATTGACAGACTGATTGATCAGTCTATCGCAATCTGGCTGGGGGAGGAAATCGACAGCAGGAGAAGGGGAGAAAAAAAATCACAGAGGGCCGTTGTTGTGGGAGCGCAGTCATTGATACTTACCAGGCTCTGCACCACAAGAGTCGGCCTGTCACGAGGTATGGCCCATCCGCCCGGTGGTTGCGCAGACATATCGGATCCCGGTGTCCTTGTAAACTGTCCGAGGAACCGAAGCCCATACTGACATAGATGCCATTGACTGTAGATCTCACATCCAATCATCGGCAATCCGTTCTCGAGCCCTCGCAAGTCTTTCGGTGCTGCCTGGGCATCTCGAGATTTGACATCCATCTGCCACCGCATCTCGACAGAGTACCCTATGATATCCATCTATTGCTAGTCGTTCTTGGTTTTGTGCCGGGAGCGGCTTGGAGGACTCAAGGCGCTACATCTTCGCGACAAAGCCCGCGGACAGGCTCCTCGTCAGAGAAATGAAGAATGTTGCGACAGCTCCCCTCGCAGCCTCAACGCTCTCACAAGACGCCATGGCTAGCTCTGTGAGCCCTCAGTCCTCACCCCGCATTATCTTTCCTCCTCCGAACCCTCCTTTCACGTTCCCTGCTCGCTCCTCGTCGTCGGCGCCCTCGTCACTATCTAGAACCACCGGTCGACGTCACCAGTCCGCGATAGAGATCCCGATGATTGGCCTTGGAGTCGAATACTCCGACTCGAGCAAAGACATGGCGACACTCCCCGACTTCAGATTTAATCCCGGCAAAAGTCTGAACCCAGAAAGTGCGAGCCGTCGTCGAAGACCTCCCCCTCTTCCTGATTTTTCTTTCCACCCTGGGGCGACGCCTGCACCAGACTCGTCTCTTCTAAGCCCTTCGTTTACGCCCTCATCTCCAAGAAATATTCCTAGCCACGCGGGCCACCGGCGAGGCGGCAGCGAATTCGTTGGGGGCAAACTCAAATCGGGAGAGTCGATCACGCTGATGAGTACAAGCCCAACGAGAAGCGAGAGTGGACTTGCATCACCAACGTTGGCACCGTCAGCTGGCCCTCGTAAACACCAAAGGGGACATTCACATCGACGTTCAGGTGCCATTTCAAGCCACGACCTGTCTCTGATATTGCAGGCAAGCCCTAGCCCTTCATCAAGAGGAAGTAGTGCTCCTGCTAGTCCTGCAATCTTTCATGACCAGCATCCGTTTCCCAAATCTGAAGACCGCGAGACGGTTAATGCACCTGCCACCAGTGCCGATGGGATCGCTACAAGCAGGGAGAAAGTTGTTCTAGAAACACCGAGTCGATCTTTGCCAGAACTAAGCCCAAAGCCGGCAACGCGTGCTCGGGTTGGGTTCTCTGATACCTTGGAGTTTATACCTCGTCCCCTGTCTATGGTGTCAACTGATACGGCAAGCACAGTGCGTCCAGGGCACTCTGTATCCGGGAGTGTTTCGTCAATTGCTTCGGTCACGAACTCGATAAACCCTGATCGTGATTCGTCCGCTACTATAACCTCGGCAATTCCACGCTCAAAAACAACCTCTCGCCCGAGCACTGCAGGCGCAGTATTAGAACGTACCTCAAGTCTTCACGTGACTATTGAGGATAATCCATCTTCCAAGAGACGCAACTCGATTCTAATCCTCAATGATCTAGCTCAGATAGATCAACCTACTTCGATCGTGTCAACTCCAACTAAAACGCCAAAGAGATGGACATTTTTCGGCTTTGATTCATTTGCCACTGCTGGATCGCCCACAAAACCACAGCCAGCCACTACGGGCTCTTCTGAAACGGCAGCAGGAGATGACATAGAGTCTGCGCAGTCTACTGAAGATGTCGACACCGCGCAAGATTCGAGAACTAGGCAAAGTGCCACTCCAATCGAAGAGAAGAAGAAATCTGGCAAGAAAAGACAGAAAAGGGTTAAGTCCTGGGCAGGCTCAATTCTCACACGGAAAAGGTCGAAGTCTCGGCCTCAGAAGTCAAAGGCACGCCGCCGATCACAGACGCCACCAATCGCCCGTTTTACACAGGATGAAGAAATCGGTTGTGATTTTTTCGAGAGTACTCAGCAGTCTGTCGGGAGGGAATTAAGAAGCAATCTAAATCAGCCAAGGTTATCCGATTCTGGGATAACAAAGAACCCCCGAGTTCGTGTTGAAGATGACGTGTCCTACCCAATGATCGATCTTGACGCAGCGCTTGGTCCGTTTAATACTCCAACTCGGGATCCTCAGTGGGAAGAGGCCCAAAGAGCTGGCGCACAGCCGAAGCGACAACTTCACAGTGCTGCTGGAATGAGAGGCTTTAGTGGGCCTGGAATGCACTATCATCGCCGAGCTGAAAGTGCCCCCGAAATGCCTCCTTTCGAAGGAGGGCGGTTCAGCATTCACCGATTCGGCAGTTCTTCAACCATGGCTGACGTTTTCGAAGAGGATGAAGAAGATGATGACAATACCGGAGAGTCTGCAACCGAAGACTCAACCAGTGAATCGCAGGACACAACTACCGGAGACGAGGAAGAGGGTGGCGATCTAGATGATGCAGTTTCCACGCCAAGGCAAGAGCAGAGTGTGGAATTGGGTAACCCGCAAACTGAACCCCTACTGGCGCCTCCAGTCCACAAGGAGCAAAATCGGTCGAGCTTAGACCTCACAGTTCCTGGGGAAGCGAGCAATGTGGACTCTTTCAGTAGTCTTCAACACGAGCTGCCTGCCGAGAACCAAGCTTTGTTCATTCCTCCCAGAAGGGAAGCCATATTTACAAGTCCTTGGACCGTATCTGACCCAGCCCTGTCTTCGCCACTTCAGGACACGAATCAAAGTGAACCCCCTCCTCCTGATGCACATGCCATTCTTATCGCCGGGACACCCGCCATGCCTATCAGTCCATACCCTGTTAGTCATTCATCCTCCTTCCCCTCGCCGCGCTCACCGATGTCGTATGATGCTCATCGAATATCCACCGCGCCATCCTCCATCACCGATGAAAATCAATTCCATTCTCTTTTAATGGGAGAGCCTGGGCCTGAAGTCGTCCGGCTATCTGTCGATGTTTCTTCTATAACAAGCACGAATTCGACAATGACGCGGGAGGGCAGCTTATTTGCTGGTGTCCGGCCGAGGAACATGCCATTTCATGAACAGCGACCGGCGTCCTTCACATCGACTGCTTTCGGACGTCGAAGATCTAGCCTAGCTAGCTTAAGCCGCCTCATTAGTAGCGCTCATGGGGAACGTAGCAAGCTCAGTATGGAAGTTCCATTTGAGAATGAAACAGAAAAGAAGTCCAAAACGAGCAAGTCAAAGCGCTTAACAAGGATGATGCAGTTCTGGAAGCCAAAGGCGTCCGGTGAGGCTTAGGCGCTCAGAATGAAGTCTTGCAAATGAGGCGACTGCCAACTCGATCGTATTATTGTACCGCAAATGTTTTTATCGTGGGTTTTATGATGTTGGACTCTGAAATAGCCAACTGGCACAGATGTTAAATTACTGATCCTTTTCCTGCCATGGCAGTGTTTACGGTCACTTTGGCAGATCTTGTACTGCCTCTCTATGTAGGAGAGGCTCGGAAACGATTGACGGGAAGCTAAGCCTTCGGCTGCAGCAGATAGATGATGAGGTAAATTTTCATTGAACATAACATTGCTGGAGGTTATGATAAGGAAGTTTGGAAGGACATGGGCAAAGCATGTTGACTTGGAATCGATGCCCGAAGATGGGAGATGACGCTAGCTGCTGATTACAATGCTTGACAGATCTAGCTAGTCATGTACAAATATAATGAACATATGCCCTTGTTAGAAATCGTGACCGAAATGGCTCGGATCGGGGAACAATATCCAAAATATTGCACGCTATGCCTGATACTGATTCATAGCTATGTGAATATAGGTTTTGTGATATACGTCGTCAAGAGCTTGCGTAATCCGCGGATGGCATCTGCCCCAAAGTCGTACCAGGTTAACTATGAAGGCGCAGAGCAAGTCTACAATGCCCAAATAACATCAGAGCCGAGATCCTGTAAGATCGGACCTATGGAGACCTTGTTGTTCCGTTATAACTTCCCGGCCAGTCACTGTCCGATCAAGATGCTACGGGCAGCCTCAGGGCGGATTCCCTCCCATAGAGCTCATTCCTCTAAGGTTTCTGATTCCATTCTAGTTCATAACCTAGAGATAGTCTAAGCAGATAATTATCAAGCGTTCAGAAGATGCCGTGCCCCCAGTGTCCAAATTCGTGACTGATGATGCACATGGCGTACGAGCAAAGCCTGCAAAGAATCAAGACACGTGTATGCTACTGAGTGGAAAGTTCTCCAGGTCAGGTATAACACCTCATTCGATGTAAATAATCTATAATATTCATCAGATAAGACCAATGTAACAAACGCTGAGACGGGGCTAGATTATATCAATAATACGTACAAATATATGCGACACATTCGTCCTCACTGTTGATATAATACTCCAGACAACGGGCTGGTGGCAGTGAAGAGTAGCAGGTATTTACATGCAGTATTATAAGACTAGAGTTGATCGAAAAATCTCATCTGGCACTACTTTGGGTGTATACCTATTGGCTTTTCCCACCACCCTCGGTATAATCATGGCCAGGTCTATAGTACCTGATTGGCAATTTGTGCTGAAAGCTACAAAGTGCCCACATCACATAGCTCTCGTTAACAACACTCAGCAAGATCCATTTTCTCCTGATATTGAACTCTGGCACAGATGCGAAGTACTATTCCTATTCTCCCAGCGTCTGTGGGATCAACCCTACCTACTTACTTAGCCTGTGTCGACTCCAGATGAGGCGATCGTATCTAGAAGCCTACTTACTTCCTCCCTGTGCTCGCCCAGCTCCTTCATTTGGCTCGCCAAGTAACGAGCCCTTGGCTGGTCATCATTCTCAAGCGCCCAACGAATTAGAGACAGCTGCGCTTTCGGAATAAGCGACGTGTGCACATCGCTACTGTCTTCCTCATCCTCCTCTTCGCAATACCGAGCTGCCTCGTCCAAGCACTGCTGCATATGCTTCGTAGCTTCACCTTCGTCATTATCTTCCCACAAGACGGTTGCCAACTGAAAAAGAGCATCGAGCCGGCCGCGTTTGATGAAAGGAGATTCGCACCACTCGTCTCCGTTCTCGCGCAGAATTCCTTCCGTATAATGCAGCGCTGTTGTGAGAGCGGATATCGCTTGCGGCACCTTGGATAGAGCGAGCAAACAGTCGGCCAGAGCCCGCCAGATATCCAGTTCCCCGGGACGTAATGCGAGCGCCCGACGGTAGAAGTCGAGTGACATGATCGGTCTCTCGAGGAAGCCGTAGCATTGACCCAAACCAAAATACGCCCTGTAGTCCTTCTTATTTAGAGCGATGGCTCGCATGTAGGAAGAAATAGCCGCGTGGAAGTTCTCGAGCTTCGCATACTCGTGTCCCAGAAGTGTCCAAGCGGCGGCACAGTTGCGGTCGAGGAGCAGGGCTCGCCTGAAATAACCAACGGCTTCTTCGTGACGAGATGAGAGGGAGTAATAGTTGCCAACCACACAACACGTCTCTGGCCGATGGGGATCGACAGCTGACGCAAGTTGAGCCGTGAATGCAAGAGCGTCCTTTGATTCCATCTTGTAGAGAACGTTCGAGTAGTGGTCCAAGAAATCGAGATACATTGGGTTAGAAAGTAGGATTTCCGCGAAGAGCGAGCGAGCGGCGAGCACATCTACGTACATAATATCCATTAGATAAATATGTCGAGATAATAAATCAGGGGGGAATGCTTTACCATTCATTCGATAAGAGACCAGAGCTCGTTGAGATTGAATAAACGAACTCCGGGGGAAAATGGTTAGCAGCTGAGAAATATCAGAAACGAGAGCAGCTGTTGTCTGATGAAGCTCCTGGCGGCAGTGGATGGAAAATATGAATGCCATGAGGCTCGGCTGCAATTGGGCATGAATCGAATCCAGCTATAAAACCTTTAGCCCTTCAAATTCCGTCAAGGACCGTGCAATGAAAGAAGCTAGAATTAATAAAAAAAAAAGAAAAAAAAGTACTAACCTCTCTTGAATTGCGAACAAGGGAGCACAGTTCCTGCCAGGCTCCCCAATTCCAAGGGTTGATCGCAACGCTTTTCAACAACCAGGTTTTCGCAAGGCTGGAAAGCTGGTCCTTGGCCAGAGTCATGCCGTAGCTGCGCAGTAAGTAATCATCAGTGACGAGTTCGAAGATTTATGGCTATCGGGGAAAGGCAAACAGGTATTCCAGCCAACCTTCGCTGGAGGCCCTTGGAGGGTCTTCTGCGTCTTGGCCGCCGAACCACGAATCCAAAACAGATCTGATTTTCAACAAATGACAGTTTGCTACCGTGCCAGTGTCCAGCGGGCCCAGGATCTGGCCGGCATCCTCTGTCTTTTGCTTCTCGCCGAGGATCAGAAGCGCATAGCCGGCGAGAAACAGTCTTCGTTGACTGATGCCCGCCTGCTCGGCTTTCCCAAAGGCGATCGAGGGACTCGAGGTCCCGCTCGGGAACACTGTTTCCGCACATCTCCGGAACTCGTGGCAGTCGAAAAAGGTCTTCGCCATCAGGTATTTGGGCATTTCCGCCTGCTCCAACGCCATTTCGAGCCGATTCCTCTGAGGCGCGTGTCCCGCATTGCCGAGAGTGATATGATACTCATGGTCTGGCGTAGAATTCATGAGTTCCGCGGCCCTTTTTCCAGTTACAGAGGTGAGTTTCCAAACATTCAATCGCGGCCTATATTGGAGTTTTTGTTTGGAGTGTGGTGGGCATAATAATTACCATCTGGCGGAATGATATAGACAACGCTGGGAACAGTCCACGACGGCCTGCGCCAGCGCGCCTTGCAGCTCCGATAGCTGACGTGGCGATAGACTCATACTTATGGCTTCTGAAATATACGCAGCGTCTAAACCAATGACTGAGTTCCTCAAACATAGAGCTGAGATTGATTAAACATCGATGGACTTGGAAGTGCTTTGCTCCTTGCGCAAGTCTTTCTGTGCACCGCAAGCTCCCCAAGATGCCGTAAAAGAATGTCAGAGAATAAGAATAAGATTGTTCATGATCGTGCCAGAAAGTGAATACTCAAGTTATACGGGCTTGTTTGGATGGAAGCAAGGCTGAGCTTGTGCGCTTCGAACTTGGGTTAAAGTGAAACATATTATACGAAGGCTTGTCTTATACGCACTCCTTTAGGTAATGCTTCTTTTTCCTTCTTCTACCTTTGCCCAAGCCTTGAAATATGGTTCTAAGCACTTGCAATACCATTTGAATTAGTAGATACTGTGCATTGCACATAGATTACTTAAGTGTAGGTAGCTAGTATGTCGTCCGTCCGTACAGTATCTTGATGACGATTAACATGTACTTGAACTCCCTACAACTGAGCTTGAGCTTGACGACAAGCGGCAATGACGCTAATCCTAATTCATCGCTATCCGTCCTTCGCAATCGGTACTGCGCGTACCCACTTCGTGTACCTAGGTAGGTACCTACATGTAGGTACTTTATGGAGGTACCTCGGTACCTCGGCGGAAATCTGATGGGGCCATCGCATCAGTTCAATAGATGCCATCGCCCTATCGCTGACAGGCAGTAAAGCTGGATGTTCATTAAACTGTCATGTTAGGTATTCCTCGAATAACAACACGCTCAGTCTAGTACCTTGGCAGACGAGTTGATACATCTTCATCTCCTGCACACCACTTCCTCCCAAGCGACCATTGCCTGACCGAGTTACTCAACGCGTCCCACCCCGCGCACTCGTACACCACATATAGATACTTTAGATATCTATATGTTTACCTCATAACTTGGGATCCGACAGACATTCAGACGGGAACGAGGACGAGCGACGAAATAGCCATACGACTAAGAAACGAGTCAAACACGACAGAAACTGCGCCAATGTCTTCGGGCTCCTCCCGCAGCGCGGCAAAGCGGCTGACGCGCGAGCTCGCCGTCTGGGAGAAGGAGGCGCCGGCGGAGACGGGCATCGAGCGCCTCGGCCCCGTCAACGGCGACGAGCTGCTGCGGTGGGAGGCCGTCATCAACGGACAGGGCGTCGGAAGTGGCTATGATGGTTCGTCGTTTCTCTTCCTCCTCCTCCCTCTCCTCATTAAGCCCCAGAAGACTTGACTTGACTTGACTTGACCCCCATGTATGGCGCTAATAACACCAACACCAACACCAACACCAACACCAACACCAACACCAATGATTACTTACTAACTTGTTGTTGTTTTTTTAAAACAAACACAGCAGGCCGCTGGCTCCTGAGCATCGACATCCCGCCGACGTACCCGCTCGCGCCGCCGCGGCTGCGCTTCCGGACCGAGATCGTGCACGCCAACGTGGCGCTGCGCGGCGGCGAGATCTGCCTGGACCTGCTGGGCGCCGCGTGGACGCCGGCCTACAGCGTGCTCGAGTGCGTGCGCGCCGTGCGCCTGCTGCTCTCGTGCCCGGGCGTCGACTCCCCGCTCAACGTCGACGTCGCCGCCCTCCTGCGCGCCGGCGACACCCTCGCCGCCCGCCGCCTGACCGAGTACTGGTGCACCCTCGACCGCGGCCGCTACGCGGGGCCGTGATCTCTCTCTCTTTTTCTTCTTCTTTTTCTCTTTTTGATTCGTACGCGATTTGGGATTTGGAATTTGGGATCTGCGATTGCGCGCTTAAGAGTTTATGGAAAAGAGAGAAAAAAAAAGGGAAGAGGAGAGACGCAAGAGGAACGTGCACTGGTGGTGATGATAATACGTGGGTGGTTTTGGTTTGTAAGATCAAGGGCGCGCCACGGATGACTTGACCTGACTTGACTTTACTTGACTTAAGCTTGCTGGGTCAGTCGAGTTGAGCCTCGCTGTTCTCCGCCTCGGCATAGAATGCATCATCCCTCATGGGAAATCAAAGCGAGAAAAAGTGGGTTGGCCTCGTCCGTCCCAAGGTATAGGTATATGGGCGATGGAAGAAGGCCTTGCTGGGAAATTTGTACAACACGCAGCTGGGACCAGGGCGAATATCATGAGACACGATATTTCTATATTTCCTCATGTTTTCTCTGTCTCTTATCGTTGAGTTTTATCTGGCGAAGGCGATGGGCATATACAGGTATAGGTATGTACGACCGTAATGTTGTGCGGCTTCGGCAGTTTGGATATCCTCTCTATAGCAATTCAATGTTTAATGGTATTGATATGATCTGACCTTGATCTGATGATGGTTGTGGTGGTGACGGGCTAAAACACCAATGTTCTAAGCGCCACTCTAGGTGCCTCGCTTTCCAATACGCCCCGTTCTTGCTTTTATCCGTGCTCACTGTCCGACGCCATGAGGTTTCTCTGGCTGACTGCGTTATAATAAACCGACAGAACCCCCCCGCTGCTAATGCTACAAAGTGTTACAAAAAAAAGAAAGATCCTGCGCCGGAAGCCTGGCGGTGGTTCGTCGCCGTCTTCGTCTTGCTCTTGACCATGGCCTCACACGCCTGATCGCGAAATGTAGTGTTCCGGAGTGATGCCAAATTGCTATCGTTCGTGTTCGACAGGTTTACTCATTATAGTGGTACACCTAACGCGGAGGTCAGCAAGTGTAGGCAGAGCGTGAAACACGGGATTGGCAAACCCGCTCACCTTGTAATTGGGCAACCCCGTGGCGGACCAGCCTAACCTCCTGGCCATCTTTGCAAACCCTTCGGTCTCGATGAGGTTGTAGAAAGGGAAAGGCGGAAACATGGCACCGTCTCGATGGACGTCAGCCTTGACCAACAGCGCCGTTCCTCCCACGCCGTCGAGGGGCACTTCTATGTCTCTCTCATCCCCTTGGTCCGCCATATACGCCATGAGAGACCTATACGTTGCCATCTCGCGGTAGCCCTCCAAGATGATGTCGTCTGGGTCCATCTTGGCAGCAATCTCCTGAGCAGTCGGACTATCCTGCCAGCTGTTGAAATCGTAGGGTCGTTCGGCGGGTTTGCCGGTCTCGGGATCCGTATACCTCTGGTAGCAGTTGGGCACAATCAAAGGCTTGTCGTGCGCCGCGAGATCCTGGATGAGGGATGGGGGGGTCTCCACGATATCGGCATCCAGCCACAGAACCCAGGAAGTCTCGACTCCCAGTGTAGTGAACAGCAGCGAGTTGCGCGCTCTCGACATGGAGGCGCGCCTCACCTTCTGGTTCTCCATCTTGTGACGCTCTCCCTCATCCTGTGACACGATGGGCGAGTCGAAATCCTGTCGCTCAATGACCACACTCCGGAACCGGTTCTTGAGCAAACCCTTCTGTGTCTTCGTCACCTGGGCCTGGAGAGCAGCGGTTGCGACGTTGCCCTCCTTATTCTTCGGTAGAATGAAGCCAAGAGAGATGAGCTCGTGTGGGTAATCGAGCTGCAAAAGATTGTCCCAGTACTCCTGGTAAAACCGGGCCATTGGGGTCAGGATAAGGACAATCTCTCGGTTTTGGATGGGGTCCGGCGTGATGGTGACATTGTTGAGGTTGAAGCGGCGTACGGGGGATCGCTCGCCGATGAGCTTAGACTTGGCTGGGGCCAGATTGCGGGCTGGAGGGGAGTTGAGATTTGGTGAATTCGAAGTCGAGGCAGAGGCGTCGGACCCGTCGTGGAAAAGAAAGTAGAGTATGAAGAGACACAGACAGGCGCCGATGGTCAGGGTCACATAGTTCGTCTTCCGTAGACGGACGGGCCCCATGGGGCGCGCCATTTGGCGGATGGGAATGCCGTGGTTGTCAAATCAGTGGCCGTGGTAGATGCATGGAAAACGCTGGGCGAGCTGGAAGCATGTGCTACCGCGATGAAGATGATGAGAGAGGGTTGGCCGGCATGCAGGACGGAGGAAAGAGAGGACGAGGGACGGAGGACGGTACGCGAATGAGGAATCGAAGGTTGTTGCCAGGAGTGAGTCTGGCTCACCGTGGAGCGAGCAGATACCTAGAGAATGCCCCCGAGTTGGAACATAAGCCTCGGAGTGGGAGGGGAGGGACAGGTGCGAAGGTCGAGGGCAAATAATTGCGACACGCTGTGAAGGACAAAAAAAGAATGAAATAATGGTCAAGGCTGTATGAAGTAGGTATTGCATGAGAGTCAAGCTTGCATCTCTCTCCAATGCTGGAAAGACTGGCCAGATAAGCCCAAATCTGGATAAGCGTTGATCTGTTACCCACTGCAGTCTAGTGGACAAACACTAGCAGCATTGCACAGACCACATCCGGCGCCCGATAGTGTACGTGTACTCCCGGCAGTCTTTACAAGTACATTTAAACAGACGTTAGACAGGCGTTCAACAGGCGTTCGACAAGCATCAAAACAGGCATTGCACAAGCTGTAAGCGTATGGAACACCATACCTACATACCAGGTGCTGTTCATAGTACGATAGGTATATCGAGTACGTAATGTATAATTGGGTTTAATACTTTATGACCAGTTTAAGGTAGGTACCGTATGTTGTTTTAAGGTATTCCATGCTCTGCTCTAATCTAATGTTGGGTACATTAGAACATGGTGGATGAACAAAAGGATGATATGTACATGGTACCTACCTTTCGGTAGCCCACTCATTATTGCTAAGGTCTACCGCTGTTGTACCTTTGGTATAACACAACTTGAAGGTCGTTGGTCAGTCACCTGAAGCCCCGCTGGAGCGGAAGAACTCAACTACGGCGTATTTGCCGCTTGTACTTTGTACTGTAGATTGTGATAAATAAATGAAGAGGCACAGAAATGGAAAACCCACACGCAGGGGCAACGCCACGCATTACCTGTTGGGACGGGAATGTGAATGCGGGCTTAAGCCACCAGCTTTGGATGATAGCTCGTCACCACTGATGTCTAATATCAACTCTTACTTGTAGGTACTTGGTGATGTATGGAGATACCTTCGGGAGGAACAAGAGGCTTACAGCGGGTATACTTATACTTCCATTGTACAAAGTAGTGGGTACGTCTATTTACATGTGCACACCTAGTCCCCGCAGACAAGAACCGGGGTTTGGGAGATCCAGGCTTGGTGGCCAATCATCTTCACCGTCCAGTTGGTTGTAAGTGCGCGCGCCAAATGCAGGGTCGGTTGATCTACCAAGATTGGGAGTGTACACCACCTAGTACTGTAAACACTGCAGTTGAAGCGTACCTAGATGCCAACCACTTATACTAAGATGTACCTATTGTATGAGCGGTCTGACCAGTTTTCAGAGATAGGTAAGTAGGTATCTATGCCTCTACACGTACAGTAAAACACAGTGAACCTTTGCTCTGGTCACCGAGAGATAGAGGCATCCATCTCTGATCAGTACCTCATGTACGAAGTAGGTACCAGGGAAATAGCGAGCCTCAGAGGCCGCCCCCACCAGTGCCAAACCCACCTGATGGGAATTGGAGGACGGGAAGTACTACACTGCTAGGAGGTACCTACTTCGTACTACTACCTATCCCTCCTTAACCAGGTTCCAACCCCGTAAATGGCAATCAATGCTGGAACTTCAGAGTTGCACGACCCGAAAAGATCAATCCCCTTTCTCCCAAAACTAGGACCAGAACCCAAACTCTCAAACTCTCAAACCTACATATCCTTCTTACCCATATCATCCCCCATCCGTCTTCTCTCCTCTCTTCGCTCGCTTGTCCCGACTCTTGCCTATACCCCTTTCCTAGACTGAGGGACCCATCAGGCAGACCAGAGGGAGCCTATGTACCACCACAAATGCCCTCGAGTTGTTGCCATGAGAAACTAAGCGCGATAGGCAGGCCACGCATTTCCCCCCATTCATCATCTACACTATCTGCCGTCTCTTCGTCCTCTAAGGACCCCTCGCCTGGTCTCACTGCTACCTTAGGTACTTACCTCGGCTTTTTGCTCAGGCACGATCAAGCAGGTGTGTATACTACCACACCGCAGCGTGGCCCGGACAAAGGTATTGTGTTGGTACCTACAGGAGGATACCTCCTACAGGCTACCTACGGTAGGTACAGGGGAATGCCTCATACTGACTGACATACATGGTAGTACCAGATACCTTAGCACTAAGTACCGACGACCTACCGGAAGGCTACCGGAAAGCCACCCGCCTTCGCCGACTCGCTCGTCCATCCCTCTGTGTTGTGTAGATACCTCTCGCATACGAGTACAGACGAGATACTTGTACCTATACTATACCTAAGTATAGGTACTATGTAGGTATCCCTACATACATATATGCAACCAACATCTCGGTAGACCTCGTCCGCCAGCAATACCTACGACTCCTGCTACGACCATTGGAACTGACCGACCTCAAACCTACACGAGAATCCACCATCCAAGGCCTACTCGCTACGTACGGCCTTATGCGAACCTACGTAGCACTTTCAACCACAGCCTAGCCCTTCCTCAGGATTCATCAGGGCTGAATGTAACGCATTCGAGTTCCACTGAGCAAGCACGCCCTTCCATTCCCCGGCCTTCGTCATTTCAGTCCCATCGTCACCTGAAACTTGATACTGCATTCCAGTGAAACCCTTGGCGGCGACATCAACAGGAAGGCGTGCCACCTTTACTGTCATCAACCCGCGGTCTTGCTACTCTAGCGACTTTTCGCGACGATACACCCTTAGCCACTCGGCTCTGACTCGACGATAGTCTTGTTTTGCCCTCTTGTCGGTGCCGATAATCCTGTAGGAGCCTAAAATTGTTCGTCAAGTCAATATGGAGCCTGTTCCCGAGACGGAGAGAATGGAGGCATTCCGTTCGTCTCCTCTGCCGACGCTGCGGACTGCGTCAAGCGACTTAGATGCGAGCCGGAAGCCTCCCACCATCCGCCGCTCGACCGAACCACCTTCTCCGAGTTCCTCATTATTTCCTTCTTCCATAACGTTTCCGTATAAGCCACGAACAACATCGCCCCTTTCGGGCATGCACACCCGTTCTAAGTCCACCGCAAGTCTCACGACGCCTCTCTCCATGGGCCGCACGCGGTCTATGCCAGGCGTCGACGGCGCAGGACGAATCCTCTACCCGCCACAGGTTCGTCCAGCTAGCCCCTCTGGCTATCCGAGCGGATACAGGCCGTCTCGAAAGCATGTCGACGAAGCATATCCTCCTCCTTCGCCAGTTCGATCTTCCGTGCTGGATGGTGACAGACGACCAGTCGAACGAAGCGGCTCTCCGATATCTGTGAACGCTCTCCAGTCACATACACGACCATCCTCACCTCTACGCTACGGGGCCTACCCATCGACTCCCAGTTTCACATTCCCCGGTCCGCCCTCTTCTGGAACAGCATCTCCCTCTTTCCGGTCGGAAACCTCAGCGGCTGGATATAGTCTCTCCTATTACCCATCATCAGTCCCATCGACGCCGACTTCGATGCGATCAAGAAGTCCTAGCATATCGAGTCTCGAAACAATACCCGATACTCCAGATGCTGAAGAAGAAGCGTTAGAGGCGGAAAGGATCGCCCAACTAAAAGCTGCCGCAGACGCTGCAGATGGCGGGGATTCCAAGGGCCGGACCAGTCTAGATGTGCCCATTCGTGGCAGGACTTTGGGCATCGGATCAAGAGACAAGCGCAAGCGGTGGAGTGTGTGTGGAGCTGAGCGTCGTGGTGATCTCGATCTAGAAACCATCTGGGAGGATTGAAGGCCCAGATGAGGCTACGTATCTTGTAACGAGACAGATGAGATTCGGTGGGAAATCCCACAAGCCAGCCGGTCCCGATCACAGGTATTTCCGGGAAATCTGGTAGGAGCACCCAGGCGTTTGTTGTGTGTTGCTTTGATACCCTGCTGCGATTGCATTTCATGAGACGATGGGCAAATAGGCATAGTACCATCCTTCACCATCCCATCATGTAGAATATTGAAAGGGTGATCACCAGATTGCTTGTTTAATTATGCCTTTGATATTTAGCAATTCACGCATATCGATAGTGAAGACAAGACGCTTTTCTCTTGCTGACAATTGCCAACGATACATATCTCCCCCTTTGCTCCCTCTCCTCCACCTGCACTATGTAGCTCGAGCAGTGGCATAAAGGGAGACCCCGATCGTTGGCACCCATGCTTATGACATTGACGAGATCGTGACTAGTTACAAGTTTCCTCGGAGATCGTCCCTCGTCGATTTGGGACGGGACATACAGTAGGTAGGGAGAGAAATGATGTAGAGCCCTCGTTCTCACTTTCATCAATCAAACGGAATTCTCCGTAAGCTCTCGCCGGCGCCCGTCTTCCTCGCTGCCTGCGCGGCTGCGATGGCACTGGGCACTTTGATACCACAGCAGTCCCCCCAGCTATTCAAGTGATGCACGTGCCTGACGCCATCATGCTCGACGACAACGGTCGCCCCCTCCAGCTCTTCGTCCTCCTCGCGGGCCAGGCCGCCACCGGCCTCGGTGCTCATGCCCTCGACGGCGGGGATCAGCGAGCCGAAGAGGAAGTGCTGCATGACGGGCAGCTTGCGCAGCACCTCGGCGAGGAACATGCGCTTCATGCCCCCCTCGATCTTGGTCCAGCTCTTGGCCGAGGAGATGTCGTCGAGCATGGGGCTGTGCCACCGCAGCCCCTTGACCGTCTTGGTGCTGTTCACGAAGTCGACCTGCCCGAGGTACATGAAGTCGCGCGCGAACTCCTCAATGGTGAGCTGCTGGTGGATGGCGAGCGGCGTGATGAACGGGTGGTGGAGCAGCTGGCTGGCGCCGAAGAGGAAGGGCAGGAACTGGTAGTCGTCCAGGCCCCAGACGCCGTGGGACCCCGCCGGCTCGAGGTAGTAGGTCGACTGGATGGTGCGCATGAGGCCGAGGTAGCGGACGAAGACGCGGAGGACCAGGGCCTTGAAGTCGGCCCTGCCGACGACGCGCAGCTGGTACAGACAGAGAAGCCACATGATGAAGTTCAGCTCGTGGCCGGAGCCGTAGTCTATCCTCGCGCGGTTGCCGAAGGACTGGTTGAGGTACGTCTCGACCTCGGCGACGGCGGCGTCGGAATCCAGCCCGAGCCTCCGGTGCCACGCGTGGCTGGCGGCGCCGGCCTTGTCGAGGAAGGCGCGGAAGACCTTGTTTCCGAACCGCGAGCCGCCCGCCTCGTCCGGCGGCGTCTCGCGGACCAGGGCCTCGGCCTCGTCGAGGACGGCGAGGATGGTGCGGACGGGCGCGCTGCAGTCGTCGTCCCTGACGGCCGAGCAGGGCGTGTCCACGACGGCATCCGAGAGGCCGAAGACGAAAGCGACGATCAGGTCGTAGCAGGGCGAGGACAGGAAGAGCCGGTGGTCCTCGGCGGAGAGGATGCGTCGGCTGGGAACCCGGAACGGTGGCAGCGCCGAGGCGTCCGGCGGCGGGGGGAGAGACGGGGTCTCGGGGCACGGTGTCTTGTTCTCGGATGCCTGACGCCTCCGCCGGGGCTCCAGCCTTGGTATCTTGTCTCGCAAATCGGGGATCGACGGGGCTTGCTGGTGGGAAGTAGTCATCGTCTATTTATTCCGGAGCAGCAGAGCACCACACGTGTGAATTATTTATCCGAGTAGGTAAGTAGACTCAAACTCTCCTCGGCGAGACGAGAGGTTGGCTGATGTATGTAGAGCTTATATGGCCCCCGGCGTGTTATTAGAGGAGATCAGCCGGTAGGTAAGCAGATGATTAAGAATATAAACTACACTTGGTAAGTAGGGCCAGAGTCAAATCGACAAGTTGCAAAAGAGCCTTTGGTGTACGAAATACCAACGTTGAGTGAGTGAGGCTCAAGTTAAATAACGTTTCGACATGACCCTCCATTGACGGGTTACGAGACAGGGATAGATGCATGGCATGAGCTGCTCTAGGTGGATCCCTCGGCCCACCACCCGCCCGTAGCTCAAGCAGGTTACTAGGGTACCTAGGTACTTGACCATGGAGGGGCAGACTAGCTCGAATCCCTTTATCGATAGTGGAGTGACGCCTATGTACCTAAGTACCCAGATATGTGGAAGTGGGTACCTTATGAAGTACCGAATGCACCTGGCATTTTTCGTACATGTTGTGTTGCTCTAGAAACAAAAGGTTCAATTCAATCATTATCGAAACCACCAGCCATATTTCTAAGATAACCGACCACCTAAGTAAACGAGCGCTAAATATGACGGTCACAGCTGAACCAGAGGCGCTGCTGTCGCATCTTCACAAGACGGATGGCTCTGCGACTTATTCCTACGCAGGCTATACGGTGATTGGAGCAGTGAATGGCCCTATCGAGGCGCAAAAACGAGACGAGCTCGCAGAGGAAGCCATCATAGATGTCATTGTGCGGCCAGCCGCCGGGGTGGGAGGTATGTAAGGCATATATACTACTATATATTATTGCTACGTTCTGTTGCCCTCGTTTCCTGACGCTTATCTAACCTCACGCTCTACTGCTCAGGTACGCGAGAGCGCCATCTCGAGTCATTACTACAGTCGACACTGCGCCAGATCATTCTCGTCAACAACTTCCCGCGAACCCTCGTCCAGATCATACTACAAATTACCGTAGCCCCCGAGAACGAATACGTCAACGGAAAGCTCGTCCAAGCCAATGTCGTATGCGCCTCCCGTGCGACCAATGCGAAGATGCCGAATGCTAACCACGTTTTCGATCCTCAAGAACCTCCCCGTCCTCCCCGCTCTCCTCCACGCGGCCCTTCTGTCGTTGCTCTCCGCCTCTCTTCCGATGGCGGCCACACTTACTTCAACGTCCCTCGCCATTCTGCAGGAAGACGGCCAGCCACATATTGTTACCAATCCCACGGCGCGGCAAATTGAACAGTCTCAATCCTTCCACGTTTTCGCCTTCACATCCCACAACGAGCTGGTACTTGCAGAAAGTGAAGGGGCTTTCACAATGAAGGAATGGGACGATGTTTACAACGTGGCTCATAGGCAGTGTTGCGCGACGACTACTGACGAAACGGATACCCCCATGGATATAGGACTGCCCACCGATGCGGACTTAAAGCGCTTCATTCACTCTACTGCCGAACAAAAGACAACATCGGATCTTTATTGGAAATGAACGGGGCGTCTCGATGCTGGGTAAATTGCACTCACCGCTCGAAGTACCCTGTATGTTCACAAACCTACCATCAACTTCCCTGCCATTAATTGAACCCCTTTCCCACAGGCGGCTTGGATCTCAACCCATACATTTATCAGGGGCACCATGATAATAGATGCTACCTAGTGTACACAACACGCAGCTCCTTGCATGCTGCCGAACGCTTTTCCATGCATGAATCCGGGACTCGAGCCGATATTGGAATCCCCATAACCGCTATCAACAATTCAGGAGAGAAGTGTAGGTATCCCAATCATTATTTATTGGCACTGGGTTTCCACCTCGCCATGTTGTGGATCTAGCATTAGTTTGAGGTTTAGGTTCGAGTTACCGGTTTGCCGTTATAGAACGGCGGTGTTTCATCTACCTAACCCCCTCACAATGCGCATTAGGTACCTCGACTTCGACAATAGGGGCACAAGTTCATCGCTAAAGTCGTGGTTATGCAAGAACGGTTCTCCAAAAAACAGCCAGCCAGCCAGCCAGTCATTGTGGTTCCCTCCACAGCACCGGGAGCTCAATTGACGCGACTCTTGTGACATGTCGCGATCAATTCAGGCAAACACAGCGCAGGGCCGCGGCGGCTAATCAAGAGTGCTTCGCTCAATCAAAGCAAATGGTTTATACTCCGATGGCCGTTGGAGTGTGATCGTCACCAAGATCATTGGTTTGTCAACGGGATCACACCCATGATTTGTGAACATCAGCGGATAGATAGCACACAGCACAGGGTCGTATCGTGGCCATCTAACTCACTCCTACGAAGCTGGAAATAAAATCAAGACTCTGGGTTGGCTCATCATCACGTGGAAATCTATCGTTATCTATTGGTGCTTTATTTACGGACCAATCAATGTTGGGATGATGTTTATGGGCTTTTGGATGACACCCTGAATTTCACAAGCGAGGACGAAGTACCGTAGTGAAACGAAGCAAAGCGCAGGCTTCCCCTGCTCAAGTGTTTCTTGCATCACCACCCCCTTGCTCAAGGGCGAAGGATGAGACCTCGGACACTACTGCCTCGGAAACGAAGAAGCTCCCAACCTAAAAACAGAAAATGTGGAGAAACGAACCAAAAGTTTGGGTGGGTCAAACTGCCCATAAGTTTTATTTCTCGGCGCCATGGCACCTGATCACCTATTTACGGCTCCTCAAGCGAGACCCTGACGTTTTGAGAATTGAGTTGGCTGTCTCGAGGAACCTGGAGCTCAACGATATCGCCCCACCACTCTGTGACGTGCAATCCCGACGCACGTAGCACCGCTCGTCAGCCGTGTGATATCTTCTCTACGTTTTATAAAAGTATATGGCCTCTGGCGCAGCCTTGGATTTCCCACCCTCCGGTCTGATCTTGTTCTCGTAGATCCGAGTCTCGGTGTCCTCCTCCTTCCTTTCGATTGCTTCTCGAATCTGCTAGCAGTGAACGAGGCAGAACTCTGGTAGTTCATACTTACTGTCATTATTGTCGTTCTTTTTTTGTCTATTCTTTAATGCACCTGCAAGCCTTCTATTCCCAAAATCTTCTTTCAAGCTAGGAAGACAAGGTGTTTGTTCTCAGAATTCTTCCTGTCCAAGAATACAAAGCCGTTTGTTCCCAGATTCTTCTTTCCCGTCCAGTCGTTGCCGAGTGGAAATCCTGGTCGTGGTATAAAGTTTCAGTCATCGGGCGTTGCCAAACCTTCCCCTCTCGCCTCTTCGACACGTGGAAATAGGCTCGATCTACAACAAGTCTGATAAATATATAATTTCTCTCTATTTATTGGAGATTCCTGCACGACAGATCGAGTCGGCCCCGTCACTTTTAAAGGCAGTCAGTCCAACCAATTCAGTGGCATCGATACCAGGCCCAAGACTCCAGCAGACGACGAACAGGATTCGCGCAGGAAAGCGATCCAAATTAAGTCAGCGGCCGAAACAATATCACCTTGGCTCGTGCTGTAAGTCCTCCCAATCTGACTTGCCCTCTCATATGATATCTCGAACCATTCTTGACAACCGCTATAATCCATTGCAATCCTGCGGCGAGGTTTCAGTCAAGTGAAAGACCAGCGGGACCGAAGCGGCTAACTGGACATTAGACATTTGGGACGGAAACCTGAGCCGCACACCAGCTGAGCTGCATAGTTACGGTCCCCTCCACAGCTGAACGGCAGTGCGGAGTAACTCTGTCTATCTTAGGTATTTATCCGTGCTGTATCTCGCCGGGGACCTGGTTAGCTGACCGTGTGAAGAAACCAGAGAGCTGGAAGTCGGCAGTGCCTAGCGTTCCTGCAGGTGTCTCCTGTTACCTATTCGTCCGATTGTCTGCGTTCGCCAGTTTGAGGTAGCGCTCGTGCATATACAAGTATCTCTCAGCTAGGTGGTATAGACACCTGTCGCAACCACTGGTTGGTTCCTTGCCCAGGGGGGATACGGCTCGATCTTCTAATCTTAGCTCATCTCATCCATCTCCTACACTAAGGTACCTCCTCTAGGCACTTTAGGTACCCTACTCAAGTACTTACGCAGGGCAGCTGAGGTACACCTAGGTATCAACTCAGCAGGTGGTGTACCTACAGGATACTTTACCAATCGGTGATCTCCAGTTCCCCCACCCATTCCTCTTTTGTGACGCCATTCCACTGCTCTCAATGGCGGCTAGTCTTCCTTCCACTACCAAATCCGGCGTGGTTCCCTCGGCCACCTATACCACAATGGTGGTTCACCCTTGTTCTCCAGGCTCTGGCTCTGCTGGTTTTGCTACTGCTGACTGCGAATCATTGACCCCGTCTTCCACTGCTTCCGATTCCCACCTGAGCCACCCGTCGCCCACAACCCCGACTCCAGTCGCAACCACAGCATCCACCGACGCATCCACCTCGGACTTAACAACCAATTCCACCACTTTCTCCCACGATGCTGAGCAGGGCAAATCGCGGCCTGAGCACGCTGCCGCAGGCTTGACGAGCCCTGACTCCATCGTGTCCGAATATATTAATAACAAGTCGCCCGGCCTAAGAAAAAGCAACAGCGCCCTCTCCATCGACTCCGTCCCTCGTCAGACCATCATCAAGGCATTGGCGTCCGCTGCTAGAGGCCGAAGTCACAAGCCCGAGGCCCTTTTGCTGAACAACATGCTTTCCACACATTCCGCCGCCAGCAAGCGGCCTTCTCCGTCCGCTTCTTCGCCCCAGAAGCTCGCTGACGCCCTCAGCGAACTCGCCCTTCAGACCTCAACCCCGAGTACCGCCTTTCCCGCGCTGCAGTCGCCCTGCTTCTACCACAATCGCTTTGATGACGCCGTCAATATCGACAAGGTACTCGAAGAGATCAAGAATGACGACTGGGTATCGCACTCTCGTCTCGTTCAAATTGCTACGGGCGTCCGCGAAGTGTCCAAGCAGCTGCAGCGCAGGCCCATCCGGCGGGCCGTCAAGAACGTCATGATCGTCACGAAAGCCAGAGACAATGAGCTTGTCTACTTGACTAGAGAGCTTACAATGTGGCTGTTGAGAACACCTCGTTACGGCTCGGAGGTAGGCGTCAACGTCTACGTTGACGCCAAGTTACGACATTCGAAACGTTTCGGCGCCGCTAGCATTATCGATGAAGATCCTCGCTTCCCGTCAATGCTTCACTATTGGTCTCCCGACCTTTGCTGGAGCCAACCAGAGAAGTTTGACCTTGTCTGTACGCTTGGGGGCGACGGCACCGTTTTATTCACTTCTTGGCTATTTCAGAGGATCGTACCCCCAGTCATTTCTTTCAGTCTCGGAAGCCTCGGGTTCCTGACAACGTTCGAGTTTGAGAAATATAAGCAACATCTCAACCAAATTATGGGCGACGAAGGGATGCGGGTTAACTTGCGCATGCGATTCACATGCACCGTCTACCGCAACCGCGCCGCCGGGGAGGAGATGGAGGAGGGCGAGCAATTTGAAGTGCTCAACGAGCTAGTAATTGATCGCGGCCCGTCTCCCTACGTGTCCAACTTGGAATTGTACGGAGACAATGAACTCTTGACGGTTGTTCAGGCCGATGGGTGTATTTTCTCCACGCCAACGGGCTCAACGGCCTATTCTCTCTCTGCCGGCGGAGCTCTCGTTCATCCTGATATTCCCGCCATTCTCCTTACACCCATATGTCCCCATACATTATCATTTCGGCCTATGGTACTCAGTGACAGCATGCTTCTCCGCGTGTCTGTGCCACACAACTCCCGAGCCACGGCATACTGCGCCTTTGACGGCAAAGGACGGGTAGAACTGAGACCAGGCGATCACGTCGTCATCACGGCTTCTCAATACCCATTCCCAACGGTCATGCGTAGAAGCACAGAATGGTTCGACAGCGTGTCTAGAACCCTACAGTGGAACACAAGGGCCGCTACGCAGAAGGGTTTCGAGAGCAAGGGGGGAAGTCAAGCTTCGTCGACGGAAGACGATGACCCCGAATGGGACATAGATACCGATTCGGCTTGTTATGCCAGCGAGGACGGCAGCATTGCCGCAAGTCCCCTGAGGCGGCAAATGAGCCTCCTAGGGATGTAGAACGATAGACGTGACATAGAGTGGTTTTGGTCCCGGATTAGACGACACACTACATTTAGGCGAGCGCAAAGCATTCGTTATGCCGCTCTGGCTTTACTTGGCTCAAGGTGTTAAGGCGTTGGTTTTCGGAATCTGGATTCTATTTTTGACAGTGAGAGCATCCGCTGGAGGGCTTCTGAGATTTTCTTGTTATGGATCTGATCGCTATAAAGGCCCATGTAGAGCGAGGTGGTTGAGATTTGTTGTGAATGAGCATTGACAGATGACTATCTAGTCGCACATAGTAAACACCTGGCTACCCCTGGTGGAGGCAAGTCCATCATTTTGATAAGCTAAAGTGTCCCGTATCATTTTACCCTCATGAAACCGTGTTCTTGATAGGCTACTATAGGTACGCATGGCTGTTTCCCCTTTTGTAGCCCTTTAAATTTTCAGAAGAATTTCCGTATTTGTTTTTGTAGCTTAAGTTGAAATGTACGGGGATATGAAGCGCGTTTTTGATGCCCTAGCACTTTACACTAGTAGTGTTGGTGCGGAGGAGACGGAAACGCGGTGATGTTCTACGATAGGCAGTGTGCCACTAAATTCGAAGGCAAAACTGGCAGAGCCGCAGAGGCAAGTCTTTAACCTAGTAGCCTGTAGGTAGTAGTGCGTAGTAAGCCAGGTAATCAATTAATTAAGAGCCTACCTTACCACCTACTGAGTAGATTGGGAATCAAGATAGGACTCCCTCACCCCTAGTACGACCTACCTAAACCCCCTGGACCGATAAGGCCGATCACATCACCTTATAGTGTGGGTAGGACGGAACGGAACGGCTAAACCTTAGGCGCAACATCATCCTAGCCCGGCAACAAATAGATCTCATTCTTGTGTTTAATTAAACCTGGGTCATTAAGATCGGTGTATGTTTATTTCCCACTTCCGTTGCCCGTAAAGTGGATTCCGGTGCTATATTCAATGTCATTTTAGCACATGCCATCGGTCTCGTCTAATTAAGAGGGCTCGGCATTCTAGACGCGGCCACCTGGCTATCTATCGTCTTGTTTTTTTAAACCTAAATTGGGACGATGCGGAATAGGTACCTTAAGTATGCACGGTTTAGGCTGCCTGGCTGGCCTACCACCTAGGTACCTTAAGTAGTGTATGGGTTCTGACTGTGTCTTCGTGAATATGCCGAGTGCAGCGATGGCTGGTGAAGCATACCTACCTTGTAGTCTACACTGTACCTACATACTACTATTCGCCTCCTGCACTATAAAGCTGCATATTGGAAATTCGAGAAACGGCTTGTATTAAAGCATGTCTCTGTGCAGGCTGAGATTGACCGATTCCAGTCAATAGAACAGGGGTACTCGGTACCTTATAGGTATGGGCTCGGAACTTTGTTTTTAATTAAACTCGGCCGTTACGGGGCCATTCAGAATAACAACCCCGGAAACGCATTGCTTGAAAGTAAATATAAATAAGTTGCCCTTTTCGGACACGGCGCACGGCTGTGATTGGCTGATGTCGCGCTTGGCCCATGCTTGGGTAGACGCGGTCGATGAGCACAGGGAGGGAGGTACGGTGTGGAGAAATGACACGCTTCGTAGAGGGTCCCCACCTTCGATTAGTGATAGGTCTAGGTAGATGCCAGCCCCATTCTCCCATAATAACACCCGCCGCTTCTGCTCTCTCTGAGCTAAAAAGCTATCTATCTACCCTCGTCTCGCGATATATCCTCGCCTCCCCCTCCCGTTGTCACCGCCCCATTGCGTGTTTTCGTGTCCGATCCAAGGGACCTGTCTCTCGCTTCCGCTTTCCAACGTCGTTTTCTTATTTGTATCATGTGTTTATAGCCGGCCTGGAAAAGAAGATGTCGTTTCCTACTACCGCGTCCACACCGTCGCCAGTCCGCGATGGACACGATCTTTCGTTCAGCAGCTCCCAGAGCAGCAACAACCCTGACAGCTCAGCATTGTGTTTTGAATCCTCCTTCAGGCTGGAAACGCCGTTCCCGAACCAGAAGGCCGAGAGCGAGAAGCACCCCAAGGGCAAGCGGAAGAGGACCACGTGCGTATATTGAACCCTGCGGTGGCCAGCAGAATCGAAGGGCTACTACGCTTCTCTGGTGCTCAATTGGCTGACGCTTGGGCTGTTTCCTCTTCTAGATCGCAGGATAAGACCATCCTCGAGGCCGCTTACAACTCGAACCCGAAGCCTGACAAGGCGGCGCGTCTCGACATCGTGAAGCGCGTCTCTTTGAATGAGAAAGAGGTGCAGGTCAGTAGCATTCGCATGCGATCACCCAGACGCACCACTAGAATGATTTGATGGATGATACGAGTCGATCGGAGCTGACGTCTGCCGATGGCATAGATATGGTTTCAAAATCGGCGACAGAATGACCGCAGGAAATCTCGCCCGCTCTCCCCGCAAGAGATCGAGGCCCTCCGGTATGGCAATGGCATGCGTATTTTATCTTCCGATCCATTGTTGGCGTCTATCGAGCGAGGCCCTACGCCAATTGCTCTGCCAAATGCTGCCCAACTGCCTCAGAGCTCATCTACTGGCTCCACTACGCCTGTAGAAACTGGCGGGCGATCTATCTCACCTGGGGATGCAGACTCCCACCATGGGTCCAAGACTTCATCGCCTCGGGGCATTGAGCTACGGGAACCTGAAACGGGCATGAAAAGGGACTTGGAAGCAATGAAAAAGCCGGTTAGCACACCGCCTTCACCAACGAGAATAGTTGGGTCAATAGTTGGGTCGGATAGTGAGCCGCACCCATACGCTACGGCCTCAGCAACACCAGTCGGATACTTGGCAAACCGATGGTTTGCTGGAGACTCTTTCTCGACATCCGCAACACAAAGGTCCAGGGGTGACTCACTCAGAAGCGAGTGGGATGCTCGACCCTCGATAGGTTCGGGTATGCAGGCTACCGACTCTCGCCTCAACTCTTTCTCATCCTCCGTCTCATCGACCACTGACCACCCTCCGCCTGCCTTGAAATCACATTCGTCATCCTCTTCTCAGGTCCGATTGTCTTTGTCTCTGGATGGCAAGGCGGAATTGATATCCGCTCAACCATCCCCACCTCGTCCCACTCCACAGCTTGGTCTTAACACGGAGATATTACCTCCAGTTTTCGGCAACCGTACTCTGCAGCGGAGTCGGAGTGCGTTGTCTGGCATTACGCTCCCGCCTATTTCCACGCTCACCAAGAACCTCGGGGCTCCTTTCCCACCGCGGTTCAACCGCGGTCGATCACGTGATGTCCATGCTTGGGAATCGTGCTGCGAGGCTAATACTCGTGACGAGTTGACAAGGCAAGCAGAGGATGAAGCTTCGGGATCCGCTATCGCGGCTATTAGCTTGATGCGATCATCGAGCAGCTCGGCAAGCTTGAGCAATCTCATTCACAACCACCATCCCAACTCCCAACCTCCATCTCATCCGGGCGTCCTACAGCCAAATTTAAGTAAGCGAAATACACTGGGTATGGCGCGGTCATCCTTAGACAGAAAGCCCAAATTCGGACGCGCCAAAACCTCACCTCCTGTCACCCGCTACATGCCGTTAGACGAATCAACAAAAATAGTAGATCAAGACGGGGACGACGACGATCTCGAACCCGAGAAGAAGAGGCGGAAGAAGCAGGATCCCCAATTCGACATACTGAGCCCCTCCGGTGATTCAGATAAGGAGAACTGGAGCCCGGGAAAAAACGGTGACCCGGAACGTCGACGTCTTCCGCCACCGCCGCCTGAAACTGCCGCATCGCCTACAAAAACGGCGGTAGCACCGTCCACAAATCCGCGCCGCGTCGGACGAATCTTGGGCGAGCAGGACCCCACGGCTAAGCGACTGTTCGCAAACGGTTCTACGGATTCGAGAAGTCGTCACACTAACCGCGCGAACACGGCTCCCACTCTAGGACAGCGGAGCCGTAAGCCTGGTGATGCTGCCGTCGCCATCTTCGAGGACGGCGAGAGCACGCCACATAAGGAAAAGGAGGACGCGCAACCACGAGCGGGGAAGCGTGACGATGAGGACGTCGAGCGCTTCATGCGCGGCGAGCTATCGCCTAGCAAGCGCCCTGACATGGCGTGTGTAGCCGGCTTGCTTTCTCTGAGTCAAGGAAACTGGCGCTGAGAAAATGCCAACAGGTGCCTGAAAAGGAGGTACCTAATCGACTAAGAGCGAGCGAGCGAGCAGGCGCCGACGGGATGCATTGCATTGGGAAACAACAGTATTCGACCACACTTGCATGATTAAGGATAACTATACCACTACTAGGCATATTTCTACTTGTCCCTTTGTTTTTTTCTTTTGTTTTCGGGTTTTTTTTCTCTCTCGTGCTTTCACTACTTCCTCAGCCTGCTTCGGGCTTGGGGGAGAGCGCTGCCGTGAAAAAAATTCTTGACGGTCCGGAAAAGGGGATTGGTCGGTGTTCACGCTTTGGCTCGCTTTTGTCAAGGCTGGCTGGAAAAGCTCGGGATTTTTTTTTTCCCTCTCATTCTTTCCTTAATTTTTTCCCTCCGCTTTTCCGCCCTCAACTCCCCCTTCTCTCTCTCTCTCTCTCTCTCTCTTGCTATGTCTCCGACATGGAAATGAAGCAAATGGATATGCCCGGGGTGGAAAGGGATGTGGGATGGGTAAATGAGAAGGTTCGGCGCGGGATCTTTGTTTTCTTCTCTTCTTGCAAAGGGGAAATAAATGAGTGATCCGATTCAGGAGGGAGGGGTTGGGGGGTTTGGGGGAGCTAGAGGTTAGGGGGCGAGTTAGCTGCGTTGAGCTTTAGCTATGCTGAGCCGAGATGAGATGAGATATGAAATGAAAAACGAAATCAACTGAACAACTGAACGACTGAGACCGAAGTAGCCCACAAACAAAGTAGACAAATTAATTAGCCAGCTATTTGTTGCCGAGTGGAGAGGGCCCGGGAAGAAACGAAGGAAAAGGGGGGATTACACCGTAGCTTGTGGTCAGCTACTACATAACGGGGGCAGACCGGGGGCTACAGCCAGTATTCGCAGCCAGTTCACGGAGCCAATCAGTTAGGTACCAGGCAGTTTGTGAGCCCAGTCGATTGCCTCACTCGTAGGAAAGAAAGAAACAAAGATAGGTAAGTAAGCTATGTTGGATTCATGGTATCATCTGTCCTATCTTAATTCATCTCGTCTCTTCTCATATATATATATATAAATAATACAGCAGAACAAAGGTAAGTAAGTAAGTATGTAATCCTCATACCCGGAAAGACACTCGAAATTGCTTGGAAATTAACAGCTTGACTCCTTCCCGTTCAACGAGCCCGACCTTACCTGACCCGACTGGACGACTCGCTTGCCTTATCGTTAAAGACCTGAAAGCACGCTCTGGACGCCCACGCTCTTCGCGTCGTCCCTGCTCTGGATGAAGCCCTTGAAGTCGGCCTTGCCGAGCTTCTTGGTGGTGGAGGAGGAGCCGGCGGCGCCGGCGGCGAGGTTCCGGCTGCGCTCGCGCAGGGCCTCGGGGCCGATGATGAAGAGGTAGCCGATCTCGGTGAGGAGCTCGACGGCGGCCTCGACGTCCTTGGAGAGGGGCCACTCCTTGAGCGTGGCGACGTACTTGGCGATGTCCTTGGTGACCATGAGGCCGCCGGTGGCGTTGACCTTGAACTTCTTGAAGTGCTCGAACACGAGGAGCTGGATGGCGAGCGCGAGCTCGCTGCTGAACACCTCGAGGTTGTGGCCGTCGACCGACTGCACGAGCAGCTTGGTGCACCGCGAGAGGAAGAGGCAGATCGACGTGCACGTGGCCGTCTGCAGCGACTCGACGAGGTCGAGCTCGTCCCGTGGTAGGAAGTCGAGCTTCTTCTGCTGGCTGAGCGACTTGGTGACCCAGTTGACGATGACGTCCATCGTGCTCTTCATGACGCTGTTCGTTTTCTTTTCTATAGCCTCGATGCCGACCTTTGACTGGGCCTCCATACTACGCCGTACGGTTGTGTTAGATTCTGCCAGGCGGATCAAGACGGTACTTATGAAGCGCGACATGATGCTTGTAATCGTTACCGCTGGCCGAATGGAGGGCAGGTAGGATAAATCGGGCTCGGTCTTCGCGTTTTCCTGGGAAGTAGCCCGCTCGTGAGCAGCATCCAGCGCGGTCTCGACGTATACCTGGCCCATGTGCATCATGAGAAGATTAAGAAGGATCGCAACATCCTTAGGCGTATCGCTAGGGCTACCGAGCTCGAGCGTCCGCCGCACGCTTTCCGCGAGCCAAGTCATCATTCTCTTGGCGTTCGCAGTAGTTAAATATCCTTCCTCTTCAGATACTTCGATTTCATTTTTATTATTGTCGGTCTCCTGTACTCGTGCCACTCTCAACATCGTGGCCTTCTGAGTGGGCGTCAGATCAGACGATTCGAGCCTTTCTAGATATGCGTCCTTAGCGGATTCCATCAGCTGATTGGTCCGTTGTGCCAGTGAAGCCATAAAACCGGTCGGGGCCTTTTTCCTCCGAGAGTGATAGATATTGAATCGAAATAGTAGGGAAGTGAAAAGTTCCTCCAGACTCCTCTTTTCTCGATCGATATACGAATTCCCCATGATATACGGAACGAATAGCTCCTCCATCTGCTGGTCTAGGGTTTGAGCGATTTGTGCCGAGCAAGGCTCTGGGTGCTCCGTCAGGCCATGCGCTTTCAGATCCTCGATCAGTGCGCCGATGTATGTTCGTGAGGAATGCAGCGACCGAAGGAAGGCAAGGGACGAAATGGTACTGGCTTTTTCCAATACTATCTCCAGTCTCTGTTGGACTGATTGTTGGAATATTCTTTGGATAAATTTGACGAGGACGGTCTCGTAATAGGGGAAAGCCCTTTTAATGATGAAAGACTCTTCTTGCATGATGATGCGGACTTCGTCAATGAGCGACTGCAGGCTGGGCTCGACACCGGGTGGTTCGGCGTCGGGGTCGGCGAGCTGGTCCCAGGTCTCCCCGTCCACGGCGACCTCGTCCGTGATGAGCTGGTCTCTATCGATGAAAAATTGGTGCTGATTGACGAAGACGGCTATGACGCTGGCGCCGCCGTTGAAATCATATAGCACCTTGGCGCATTCCATCATGTCGTCGAAATTCTGTTTGCGGTAGCTGTTGTTGAACTGCTTCAGCAAGTCCTGCTCGAGGGTTTCGCAGAACTTCTCCAGTATCTCGCGCGTGTTATGTGACTTCTCGACGCCATTGACGCCATTTAGGTTACCGTTTCGCTGATGGCCGTTCGTCTGACTCCAGGATGCCGGGTCCAGCCTCTGGCTGATGCGCATGAGCTGGTGCGCGATGACGGCGCATCGGACCTTGTTTTCGGAGCCGCCCTGACGCTGAATGTCCTGCAGAGACGTCAATTCGCCGGTCTCGCTGACCTGGAGCCAGCAATGTATCAGGAAATTGGCGTCTATGGCCCGTCTCCGCTTCCGGTCGAGTTCCTCGAGCTTCTCTCCAATCTGCACGGCGATGTTGCCGCCTGCCTCGCCGCGACTTCCCCGATCGTTGGTACTCGGGTTGTTGAGCGTGACGTCGAGGGCCTCGAACTGGTGTATGGACTGATCAAGCTTGCGCCCGAGGGTGTCGAGAGTGTGGTCATGCTGGACTTCAGCACGCCTGACCTGGGTCAGGAGCTCCGACTCCTTCTCCTGCAGCTCTTCGGAGAGGCTGCCGAGGCCCTCTAGGGCATCTGAGAGGGGAGGAAGCAGTGTTAGCAGCGCATGGTTCGGACGGCAGAGGGGGCCACCGGGGCCATATTACTTTCGAAGGCTCTGATCAGAGGTTTGGGGTCGAAAGGCTGCTGGGCGGCACCCGAGCGTCTGTTCTGCGAGAGGGCGTTTTCGGCGAGGCTGTCGACGAAGTCGCGGACGATGAAGTCCTTGTTCGAGAAATCCTCAAGCGTGAAACTGGGCCCTTTGGGGAACAGGGCTCGCGACCCAGACCCGGCCTTGTCCATCACAGATCGGTCACGTCGCTGCGGTCGATGCGGGCGACGTCACCATCGAGGTCGAGGAACGATGGCAGCGAGCGCGATGGCGCGTGTATCGTGGTCGCTGCGAATCCTCCGTCTTGCTTTGGAGAAGATGATCCTGAGACTGGACAGGGCAAGGAGATTTATTTGTTATAGAGAAGAGTTGAATTGGAACTGTCAATGTCCGTCAGTAAGGTAAGTAAGTGGACTCGTTGTCTTTCCGTCTGTGTAGTTGGTACTTAGTGGGTAGGTACTTTATTCATTGATCGAAGATGGGGAGCATCATCAATTCAAGTTCCATGTACATCCATGTAGGGCGGTACGTCTGTACACGACACTCAGATACACAGGTACCTCTATGTACCTAGGTTAGTACGAAGTATTTAGTACCTATTTCTCCTCAAGCTGTTCTTCGGTCTTGGCCACGCTGTTCCCCGTCCAGGCTAGTCGATTGGTGGCACAAGGTACCCAGCTAGATGGAAGCTACACTAGAGCTGCATCCTCTCGTCATTCCACCAAATATTTGTTAACACGACATTGGACTGAGACCTGAACTTCCCCATCATTATCATCATCACCATCGTCACCCTCATCAACATCACCACTACCATCGAAATCATCGACAGCATCGCCAATACTCCGCCCAACCGTGATTGGCGTCCATTCGTTGAAACTACTCCTCTGCATTGCATTGCTACCACCACATCTAGCTCGACACCGACCCGAGCGGCCGGACAACACAAAATAGCAGAAGAAAAACGTATCACACGGGCTTGGCTTTGCGACGCTCCTTGGTTACATAACCCCCTTTCCATTTTGGTAGTCTATATTGTGTTAGGTACTCTTAGAACAACATCATCATCCTACATACCCTCACACTTGTCTCACACACTCCTCCCTCCAATCGCGGTGCATCGGGCCTGGCGCAATCATGTCGTTTACGGCAAAGGATACTCAACTATATCGTCGAGATGAGAAGTCCGGGCATAAGGTGCTCGGCGTAGAACAACGCGAGGATTTAGTTAAGGTGAGAGTCTCTCCGAGGTGCCACTCTATCCCTGGCTCCCTCTCCGTCTCGTCTTGCGACTGGTCTGCTAGCTCTGTTGCCGGCTCCGAGCTGATACGACCTGTCAGAATTACCTCCCCTCGCCGCCATCCCGCCAGAGGAGCAACAGCCGTGTGACGAAACAGGCCTCCTCGCATCTTGGCGTCAGGAAATTCCTCAGGGTCCAGTTCTACGCGCTTCTCTACCTCTTCGTCCACGCCATCTTCTCCCTCTACATCCGCATTCGCATCGCCTATCACGCCGTCTCCAACCGCCTCGTATCCATCCTCAAGCATCACTATAATTCACCCGAGTACATAGCTCGCGACGTAGCCACGCTGAAGAGACTACCAACGCACCTGAGCGTTATATTGACCCTTGAAAATGGCGGAAAGGGGGATGCTCTGGAGAAGTTGGTGAATGAGGTCTCCGAGGTGGCCGCGTGGTGTGCCGCCGCCGGCATCCCCACACTATCGGTTTACGAGAAGACAGGTACAACTAGGCTTCCCATATGCTAGCTCTACCGTCCATCGCTAACCCATGGGCTGCAGGTGTCCTGAAGCGCTACATGACACAGACGCACCGCAGCGTGTGCCAACGCCTAAAGGCCTGGTTCGGTAAACACCAGGCGCCGCCGCTTGCGCTCTTCGCTCGGGGAGCCCCTGCCATCCGATCGCACAGTCGCGAGGGACTGGACCTCATACTCGTCTCCGAAGATGATGGTCGCGAAGCTATGGTTGACCTGACGAGAGTCCTGGCCGAGATGGTCCAGAAGGACAAGATCACCGCTAACGACATTACGATGGATGTGATCGATAACGAGCTGTCCGAGGCGGTCATGCGCGAGCCAGACCTGCTCATTTCGTTTGAGCCCTATGTCGATCTACAGGGTTACCCGCCGTGGGCCATTCGCCTGACCGAAATTTACTCGGCCCCCGATAATCAGGGAGTAGGATATCAGCTGTTCTTGCGGGCCCTTCGGAAATACGCACAGGCAACCTTCAAGCTGGGGAAATAAGCGCAAGGTTAGATTTTCGTCGGCTTTCTGAAGGCGAGCGTGTATACGAGTAGGCGCATACGGGCGTTAGATAATCATCGTTGTACTTTCAGCTAAAAAGAGGGGGAGCGAGCGAGCGAGCGTGGCATAGAGAGAGAAAGAGAGAGAGAAAAGATACCCAAGTGTTCATGATCACGAAGCCCGTGTCCACGGCTTCATCCCTTGGCCTGCGGCGTCCCATTTATAAACCGGACCGTTGCCTACGTTATATTGATAATAATTCTCTGTGCCTCCTCTGGCCAAGGCCCGCCGGAAGGTGATATTGATGCGTCCGCCATCCCACTCGTTCTTGCCGCTGCGCTTGGGGATAGAGTGCAACCAATTCGCCTGCGTCCTGCCACGCATCAGTACCATGTCGCCGCTCCCGAGAGGCAACTTAAGTGCCCCGTTAGACGCGCCCGTGTCGCGCTTGGGCCCTCCCGGTTCCGATTCTGCGGGCTTGTGCTTCATCAGAAAATCCCGCCTTGCGCCTAACGAAAACGACGCGATGGCCGGCAGCGCGCCCAAAAACCGCTCGTCATCGCTATGGTACGAAATGCTGTCCGCGCCGGAGGCGTAGTAGTTGACGAGGCAGAAGTTGAACCGGCACCCGGTCGCCGCCTCGGCGGATATCCGTAAAGCATCAAGGCAGCGGGGGATAGGACGCGGTGTTGCCGTGTACCCCTTTTGGTTTTGGCTCTGTTGCCCCGGTCCCCCGCGGCGCGCGTCCGGCTGGCCGACGGGGATCGGCAGCCCCGTGCGATTATCTATTATCCTCCCTTGTGAAGACTGAAGATCGGAAATGCCCGATTCAGATGGAGGGTCGGTCCCAAAGTGCGCTGTATCATCCAAGCCAAACACCGTCGTCCACTACGAGGGTTACGAGGTTAGCAAGTCATTGCACCTACCTATATGCCGAGTCTTGGATGGATGACTGATAAGTTATAACTCACCCGAGGCGTCCGGACGCGCGTCTTGGCACCCCCTCGCGCGATGTCGTACTCGACGCGGTAGAAAGGCAGCTCGGCGCGCAGAAACTCGAAAAGCTGCTGGGCCGCTGGTCGTGAGATGTACGGCTCGAAATACAGAAGGTCGAGGTCTGGCTGGTCGGCTATCGCGCGTGCCGCACGTGCCGGCGGGCCCGCGAGCTCAGCCTCGAGGGCATCCGGGAGACTCGGGATCGGGAACGGATATGAGGGGTGTGGCGAGTCCGCTTTCCGGCTACTCATCGCAGATGCGGTGCTGGTTGCGCTATCGTCGGTACCCACCTTCCGAGAACCTGTTGGCTTCTGACGGTTAAATTTTCGTGCTGTGCCATGGGTGTATTTTTCGCAAGATTTACGGGTGACCTCTTATTTCTTCTCTATTATCTTTGTCTTGCAGATCATTACGTCTATAGACGTCGCAATCCAGTATTCTAAGGAGGGTAAAAGGAGATTGGGGAATTACAAGCGTAGTAGACTCGTCCGCTGGAGTGAGGGCATCACAATTGCGCGGCTTCTTGGCTTTGGGCATGTTGAAGTAGGCGTCGATTGTTCGTTTCTTCGACATCATTGGCAGATGAATATATGGTACGTATGGGTGCAAGTGTATTGTAGATCCGGGGATGAGAACACCCTGAGCTAGCCCGAGTGCCAGGTTGTAAATTTTTTTTTTTGATGAAAGAATTTTTAGTTCCTCTTGATAAGTATTTTTGTTAGTAGGAGCAATGGTAAGTGAAGATATGGCAGCACCCGTCATCGATCGGCCCTTAGCAACTAACTTATATGTATGATCTATCACAATGTAGTATCCCCTGCTTTCAGCCTCACAAAGCCTATGACGTATTATATACCTATGCGCATGTCCACGGCAGCCGGCAGCCAGCCCTTCAGCCTTGGGCCGATCTGCCCCAGGACCCTGTCAGAGGTACATGACTATTTCCCCACAATTTTCAGGGCGCCCGCAACGTCCCCGCGCTCGTAGGGGTCTCAAGTCTGTTCGCCAAAGTCTCGATCGCAACGATCCAGATCTGGCACGCGAAATCCTCAACTATGCCGGTACGTCGTTCTGACCCAGCCCCTCTGGATTCTTCACGCTATTCATTGCGAACAAGAACACTAACTCGACCATCGATCCTCTACAGGGCTCCGTAGTCACGCCCGAGGAGGACATGAGCCGTCTTTTCCACCCGCCTACAGTCCGTCACACTATCGGCGTCCTCGACCGTGCACTTTTCGCGAAGACGGTGAACCTCGCCGCCGTTGCTGTCGTCGACAAGAAGAACATTGCGCAATGGCGGCAGACCCTGCGCAAGGAGCAGTCGCTTTTATACGCGGAACGACTGTCCTGTGTAGTGCCACATCCAAACCAGACGCTGGCGTCGCAAGGCTCTCGATGTCTGCTGCTTGACCCAAAGGTGCGACCCCAAGGTAAGCAGAAGTTGGGATTGCGAAACCCATCGGGGGCTCTGTTCTGATCGAGATCCGCTCGCACACAGCACCCGAGACATGGACGCCCCTCGTCCGCGACGGTATAGAGAAGCAGGAGCTAGGCATCATCCCCTACACCTTGTCGCTCGACTACGACTACTGGAGCTACGACGAGGTTATGCGGTGTCTGCTGCCGCCAGAGCCTCGTGACGAGCACGACGGCTTCCCCACGGGCTTCAACCAGGCAGGCCATGTGGCGCACCTGAACCTGCGCGAGGCCTTTCTGCCCTACAAGAAGCTGATCGCCGAGGTGCTGATAGACAAGAACCCCAGCGTGCGTACCGTTATCAACAAGGTTGCGAACGTCGGTACCGAGTCCGAATTCCGCACTTTCGCATACGAGCTCTTAGCCGGCGACGACGACCTCAGCGTCGAGGCGCGCGAGAATGACTGCACTTTCCATTTCAACTACGCCACGGTCTATTGGAATAGCAAGCTGGAAGGCGAGCACAGACGTCTCGTCCACTTGTTCAAGCCCGGTGAGGTAGTTTGCGATGTCATGGCGGGTATCGGCCCCTTTGTTATCCCCGCCGCGAAGAGAGGCGTGTTTGTGTGGGCCAACGACTACAATCCCGAGAGCTATCGATCTCTCGAATCTAATGTTAAGCGCAATAAGGTATGGCATCGATGGAGTTCTGGTGCCTTGAATACCATACTCATGCTAGTTCTTCAGGTCACGCAACACGTCCGAGTGTTCAATGAGGATGGCCGAACCTTTATCCCGAGAGCCGCCGACCTAGTTTACTCTGCCTCCACTAGCGGGCAATATGCCGTCGTGAAAAAGAAACGCGGTAGTAGGAATCAACGGCAGAAAGATGGCGAAAAGGCGGACGAAGCCCCGGACCCGGAGCAGCGCATCCCCATCCCACCGACGATATCACACTTCGTAATGAATCTCCCGGCGTCGGCTATCACGTTCCTTCCCTACTACCGCGGACTCTACGCCGGGCATGAGAAGCTATTTGAGCCACACACTACCACGAAGCTCCCCATGGTCCACGTCCATTGCTTCGCTGCTAAGACCGAAGGCGAAGCGCCCATGCTAGACATATGCGAGAGGATAACGGCCGCACTGGGCACCCCCCTCAAGCTCGGCGACTCAGAAATTCCCGGACAGGTCGCCGTACTAGAAGTCAGAGATGTCGCACCAAACAAGCGCATGTTCTGTGCCTCCTTCCGCATACCTGCCGAGGTCGCATTCGCGTCTAGGGAATAGATGTTACACAAGAAGTCTAATAGGCGGCCTTCTAAAACGTAATTACGAAGAATTTCGACGAGAGCTTCGTTTGCGCAAACGGACGAGTCGGGAGCGACGCAGCCATCCATTGAGCAATTGAGTCTCCCGTGAAGCCGTAGTTAGATGTAGAAGAGAGGGGTCTCAGCAGCCGCCTTCTCATTCGCATGTGCCTCTGCTCGCTTTCCGGTGCCGTGCAGCCCACACCCTATAAAGGGGCCAGTCACGCGAGCAATAAAGAGTACTTAAGTAGCTATGGCGTCGGCTAGCGGCGTAGGCAGCTTGCTCGAAGAACAGCCATGGAGCAGATGGTGGGCGCCTACTACCTTAGCTACCTACCTTGATATGCTCTATATCCATCCCGTCAGGGCTGCGACTGGTATGCACTATATGTACGGAATAGGCAGCTTGTATAGGTTGATCTTGTCGGCCCGTACAGCAGCCCCTGACGCCCACATGCACGACTGACAGTCCGAATGCTACCTACTTACCTACTGTATATGCAAGATGGGCCAGGCTATGCCAAGACTGGGAAGCTGGCTGATAAGAGCAGAGCGAAGCTCGCGCCGGCCACGGCCTACAGAGGAAGCCGGGATGACACCTCTCGTAGATATATTTATTATATATTGCTTCCTTCGTTTGAATCCCACCCCCCTATATGCTGCCTCGCAGGCGTCCATGCTGGTTACGTTTTGCCTTATTTGAAACCGGAACGCATGGATATATATGTTGTGTCTATGTATGTATATATGGCATGAAGCCATTCGGCAGATGTCATTCAGTATCGCCATACAGAACAACATTGGAGCATGTCGACTTATTCGGTTGGTCGTCAGCCCACCTTTTCAGGTAGGTGTTAGTCGAGGAATCGAAAACAATAAGAAAATATACGTCTTGCCCTGTCATAGATAGACAACCTCTAACCGGCCTGAGAATTATGGAGTGGGCTTATCTTGCCCCGTATTACAATGTCGGAATATAGATACTTACTTCGTGGTAGGTAGTGAGAATATCCGCTCGTAAAAATCTATATGAGCACAAATATGACTCAATGGCAAGCCCAAGAAAAAAAAAAAAAAAAAAAAGGAAAAAAAGGAAACCGGACACGGCTATTGAAGGCTGTTCTGCCTACCGAGGCAAGTTGCAGAAATTGCAACAGTTTTCGCCACTCAGGGTTCATTCAAGGGTGGACGCGCTCTAACCAGATCGCATTCAGCTACCTCCTGTATGCTAGTACCTACGCTAAGAGACCGGTGGCGACAACTTTACTTGTTCTGGTGTAAGGAATGTTGTATGTTACATGATGCGACTGAGTACTAAGCAGATATAAAAGTCCATAAACTTGACATATCAGATCCAAGTGCTCCCTAATACTTGAGATAGGAAGTTGACAGTTGTGCTTGGTAAATCCAATACGCAATTGTGACTACCTTACTTCTACAGAATGCTAGATAAGGTACGAGAATCCATACCAGACAATACCTGTAAAACTGGAGAAGACAGCGGGCGAGTTCCTCTTCGTGAGAGGGATGTAACCTAACCTTCCTAGCTATCTTACTCGAATGTAAGTATGACAACGCATTGGAGATTAATAATTGGAGCTTGACACCTACGGATGAAATGAGGAACAGTGTATGTGTTCGAGGACTCTTACGGTGGGCGGGGTGCACACCAAGGTCGTTTACCGTTATCATCTACCTATGCTCGTTCCCTGCCGAACGGCCAACTTTTGCTTAGATTGCGTGCTGCTCCGGTCGGGATATGTCTCTCATAATTACTTACTTATCTAGAGAGTTCTCAGACCGGCTACGTACAAGATATGGCATGCGAAACGATGCGGGCAGGTAATAAACGATAAGTTTTAGGTTAGGTTAGTGTAGGACAGGATGGGTAGGGGGGGGAGTGGTAGACAGGCCGGTAGATACAGCACTTATCGGGAGGGCACGGAGACAGCTGTGAGGTTATTAGGTTATTGTGGTTCCGAGAGTGCAGACCGGTCGACTCGGTGCCGGGGCCGGTGAGTCTATAGACCTCCCAGACTAAGCAATCGTTCTAGATACTCCAACAGGACATGAACGCATCGCTCGGCGCTGGATGCCCGGCGGCTCCAGATTAGATCTATGTAGTGTAGGTAGCTAACTAGGGCTGGCCCACCCATCGCCACTTCTCGTGTTTAATCTCGAGATGACCGTGCGGTGCGACCTAAGTATCTCGTCATTCGTCATCTCTCGATCGCACGAGTCAACGAGCAAGTTACGCAGTGTTTAGGTACGCTCCAGGCTGCTTGTGGGTCATATGTTAGACGGGAATTGGAGGAGAAGTTGGTGTAGGTAGTGTAGTGTACGTAGTCTCGCGGTCTCGCAGGGAAAAAGAAGAATTAGACTTTTTTGCTCGGAGGAGTCGCTACGCACGCTTATATGGTTGTTTACCTATGGGAGAAAAGAAGACCAGGCGTGCGCTACCTTAGGTACTTTATCTAAGGGACCAAAGTAAGCGCTAACCTATCAGTTCCAGGGTCATGGTATTGTGCAGACATACCGTGGACCTGGGGAATCGTTGCTTCGCTGTGCCTCTGCCCACATAATAGAATTCGATTCATGTTTTCATGTGCCTCGGTCGGCTTACAGTAGAGTAAAGTAAGTAGGTACCAGGTACGGTATGTTATCTCATGAGCTGGGTGTACCTAATTAGCATTTTATCCGTTCACCCATCTATCCGCGCCAAGATACACTACAGATACCCGGTTGGGTATGTATGACATTGGCCAGGTCCCTCCAAGTGAATCCAGTAGGATTGCGTCGCACCGCATTGCATTCTCTCTGACTACACATGTATGTAATCGCCAGCTTCGTTGATTGGCCTTATCCGAACCGTCTTGTCTCATCCTCGTACTGCTTTTCTAAATCTGAATCGGCGATTTGCGAGGCTGCGATTATATCCGTCAAACCTCCCGCCTCGCACGTGGTACAGGCTGAGCGCTCTCGAGTACAAATCAGCATTCTTTCGTTCGATACTATGTACTTACTCGTCTTCTTCAAGCTTGCATATGATAGTAGACAGTGTATATGAAATATTTCAATATGTATCCGACGCTATCTTCCCGATATATCCCGCCTTTTAAAGCCACCTATTAAGTAATCACATAAGGAAATTTCGTCACTCGATTTAGAAAGCATGAATAGACACATGAGATCGGACACGGCATTACCAATAGTAACGTAAACTACAGTACGATCTCTCAATCAACACTTGACTAAGTCTATTAAGGTTGTCGATTTGCAGGAAGTAGGGGGCGGCACTTCGTACGTAGTAGTGTATTGGACGGAGATCTGATCGAAAGCTGAGATGGATAAACCCAGCCTTTGTTTGGTTCAATGGCGCAAACCCGACGAGGGGGGATAGCCAGCTCGGGATGACACGGGCAGGCGAGCTGGCAACACAAGCATTACATCATTATCACAGCCATCCCGCCGTTTCACACGGAGCTGACAGCTACGGCTTATCTGTTGAGTTGGGATTTGCCAAGTAATACAGTGCACCAGACAGAACAGGGTCATATAGGTACTCGAGTCTTTTCTCTCGTCGTACGGAACGCCATATCTCCGGCCAAGCCTCTCAATTGATGAGATGAAGAAACACAGGGCGTCATGGCATACCTAACCTATGATACTTACCCTCCCGAGATCCTCTCGATGAAGTAACAAAGCGCGGCATAGTTGCACAGCATAGGTACCGAGGGTGGCTTTTGCTTATCTGCCTGTACCTAGGTACGCTACATGTAACTTACCTTGGTCAACGAGGCGCTCATAAGTGGACCATAAAGTGCCCTTATGTAAGGTGGGGTAGCTTTCAGGGAATTAGTTAGGCGCGTCGACATGGGATCGGCAAATAATTTGCGGGGGTGGATACAAATGTAGAACTTCTCTGGACGGTATGTCAGTCCCGCCAATATGGGCTGGTTTTTGCACACGGCCTTCTTGATCCCTTCCCTTAACTCAGTGAGCCTAGGGTTGCTACCCCGGATCAGCAGAGCTTTTGTACAAAACAGGAGCTGTCTTGCTCTGCATATGTACCGTATAAAACATATGTTTATCTAAGTACTTACTTGCCTGTACCTATCTGTCTGTCAAGTTCTTGTCCTACCTGCTCAGGGGCACTAACACTGTGCCTTTCTACCTTGTGAAAGAAGAGGTAGCCGTATGTGGGTATCTAGACTGCATCCTTACCTCCTCGGTACCGTTGCAATTCTCCTGGACAGTGGACACACAAAGAAGTGTACCTAGGACTCCGTTTGTATGCATGTTTTACATGTTGAAAGGGGTTTTTTTCAGACAAGCTCAGCATCTAGACCCAGGTCGTATCAACAGATCTGAGACACTACATGTATGTAGCTCAAGGTTAGCTATTACTAGCGCAGATAGCTCAACGTTCTTCATGTATGTACCCCAGATACCTTCATCTTACAGGAGCTGCAACGATTGTCTGCGCCAACCGAGAACCGAGAACACGAGTGTTACACGACAGCAGCTTAGCAGACAAGCTATCCTTGTACCTACGTGCTTATTTCTAATTAACGTTGCAAGCCAGCTTGGGTCAATGTTTTATGTCACTCCTATTGCCGTTGAAGCAGAAGATAGCTCTGGAGCAAATCATCCTGACTGTAGATATACTACCTAGGTACCTTACCTACAATGAGTACACCTGACACGCTGTACCTACACTTCGGGCTTAACCTCTGGCTGTATGCCAATATATGTAAATTAGTTTGTTGGTTGGTCTTGATTTGATTGACTTTAAATCCTGGTGACCAAGAATACAACACATCTTGCAGACATCAGCACACTATCTTATAATCTATTTTGATGGCATACCTAGTTTCCTGTCCACGTATGCTGTATGCTTGTATGCTGTACTTGTATGCCGTATTTCCAGCGGTGAAGGGCCTTTAAGAATATCACACATATACACGTAAGAATCTAAGTATGGTGCTAAGGTGATACAGGTGATCAGATGACGGTTGTCACAACACAGGTATTTCCAAAGTTGTCCCCGCTCTGGATATTCAGGGCTTCAGGATCAGCAGCCTAACTATTAGCGTAGTAGGTGAGTACCTCTAAGTATATAGTATACATATTAAGCGGGAGGCCGTCAGTTTTCCCTGCAGATCCATCGTTTCTTTTCCCCTTCTTTACATCTTCCTTCTCTTCGCGTAAAGATACCGGCCTACTTACATATACTTTATTCCTACCTACATACTTTACTTACACCACGTTGGGAGTGGATAGTAGGCAGGCAGGTACCTAGCAAATTCCATATTCCTTACAGGGACATACATTGTACCCAGGCAAGCTCTTAGTAAGGTTACAGCTGTTTTCAAATTTCCCCACAACAAATATACAGACAGAATACGCGGGCCTTTTCTTTTTCCTGATCATTCCCGCAAGTCAACGGCCCGAGTAACTTTTTTTTAATAAATCATAACTCTACTTTGTACAAGCCTACCCCGTAGGGTAGTCAATTTTTTTAACAGAATTGACCGAGGAACTACCTAGTTGTTTGTTGTAACGTAAGTAGAACCCCATTCCTCTCACCTGGACTATTTGTTCTACATACTTATTCCTGGGGATCAAGGGAAGGCAGGGCCACAGCGTCACGGGTCACTAAACAGGCTCTCTACACAGGCTCTCTCTATCTGGCTCCATCTCTCTTTATCTCTTCGTCTCTTCCTTGGGTACGCCCCACGAGCCGGCGTGCAGTAGCGTGCTGCACTCACCAAGCAGTGCCCTGATTCCATCTCCGCGTGCGTGCGGCGTTGCCGGTCCCCAGCAAGGTCGCCATTCCATTGGCCCGTACCGAGCAAGGGAGAGACAACGTCTTGGACAATGTCCGTCTTGACTGTCATTCCTCCATCTTCTATTAACACGCGTAATCCAACTCTCTGACCCAACCTTGTCACCTTGCCTCCCCGCTCTCCTTCTCAACATTGTTCATTGCTTGACCACTATTCCAATTCCATCCTCTGTCCTGTGTGTCCTGTCTGCCCTCTCATATCAGCATCTGCCATCACCTGTCATTGCCATCCACAACACCACCAGCGCCCTACCTACCACCAGCTAGGTATCTGCCTAGATCCCGCAGGACCGCTTTGTTTTCGATACAACGCTAGCCAACCGGTCAAACTGTTACGCATCTACCTGCACTACACTAGACAGGCACTGGTGGAGTGCACAGGCATTCCCACCTGGTAGTGCAGCGTAGTGTACTTTGTAGTGGCTATCGCATGCTACCTCGGCACAGTACGACGACAGACGCCGTACTGTGCACTTGGTAGGAACCCCAGTCCTTCCCAGGCCTCAACAGCCAACCAGGTATAACGCTATCGCACACCACGCGAAAAGTGGAGGTGGCCCCCCACTTCCTCCTCTTCACGACTCCACAGCAGCCTACACTAGGTGGTATCTTGTAAGGCAGTCTCAACTCCACTCCACCTGCAAGTTTTACTCTCCGTTCGCATCCACAACCTGGACACAACCTTTGTACAGTGAAGGTACCGGACCAGCAATTAGGTACCTTAGTGGTAGGTATTGTCATCTTCCGATCTCCCGGATTTCCCTTCGACTCCAGACTAGACTCCAGACTCCCACCAACGCAGCAACACAGACACACATAGAGAGACTCACACACCAATACACCACACACACACACACCACACACATTACACATTACACATTACACACCACTCATCACTCTTCACTCACCATTCTCTATCTCACCACTCAGCTGCTTGTTCGTTGTTTGAGACTCCAGATTCTGCTGTCTGCTGCAAACCCTTGTTGTTAGTTGGTCCCATCCTCCATTGTTCACACAACTCAACCCTCCACTGCTCAAGACAAGCCATTCCATCCTCGACCCTATCTTGCCTCCACACTCACTCAACCCACATCTGCTTTTGCCTCCACTGCTTGCTCTGGGTCGCCGGCTCTTGGTGTCAAGAATAGTGTTAATAATCAGAGATATCTAGGTCTGATACCTGTTTCTGCGAAATCTACAAACCCAGGCCACTTTCAAGAGTCTTCGCCACAGATTGTCTCTATCCCTACTGTATCTACCTGCCTACCTACCTACACCTACCTATCTGCCCATCTACGGATCTGCGTTGCGCCTGTGATCAAACTCAATCCAACAACCTATCACAGCAGACGTCTTTTGTCTAAGCTCTAGGCGCCTGAGGAGTAACCTATCTCATCGCAAATTCCCGGAACTCTAGACAAAGAACAGGAACCCCCGGTCTTTAACTATCCACAGTGCAATATCGGACACCCCGTGCTGTACGCCAGCTTGTGTCAGCAGGGATCCGGTTGTTATGACGGTGGCCGCGGTCTTCCTATAAGTCGCCTGGGTTGGAGGAGTGTACAGTCTTTTCGAGCCGACAAACAATAGACTCGATCATGGCTGTCGTCCTCACTTCGGAAGAGAGTGATCTCTTCTCGTCCTCTTTGCGACGGTCGCACTCCCAATCCAAGTTTCTCTCGAGTCATCGCTCCCAAACTTTCCACTCATCAGCCTCGACCTCGAGAATTGACCAGCTCTTCCACGATAATTACCGCCACCAGCCAATACGTATTGTCCCCGACTCGAGCCCATCTTCGGGCCCTCCCTCTCCCACCGCCCTTCACGTCGAAAGCGAATCTAATCCTTCATATGCCTCGACGCCAGCGACCAGTGTGTCATTTGACGGGCAATATGATGACGACGCCGCCATCGAGTCCCGAGATCCCCGGCTTCTTTCCGAATATGCCGACAATCTGTATTTCATGCTGGATGATGAGGAAGAGCTAGACCCTCCGCTGAGCCCCCAACCGGGCGAGTTATATGTGATCTCTCCGGCGGATGGCACGTCTGCTAGTACTTCGCGCCCGGAGTCTCCGGTCCCTCCAGAACATGCCGAGGATGACACAGCCGTCAAACACCGTCCTACTCAGCATGTGGACTACTTATCACACGATTGGAGAGAAGAGGACATTTGGTCCTCGTGGCGCTATATAATATCCAAGCGAGGGGAGTTCACCAATGCACCGCGGTTAGAGAATGCTTCGTGGAGAACATGGATGAAGGCGAAATATGGTCTTAAGACGGTATCCCCGGATACTCTTAATTGGTGTGTAGCTCTCCAGCTCGCTCGCGTTTCCCTATGCCATGTCACTGACACTTGCGAAGGTTGAAGGACTGTGATGTCACTTGGCTCTATGGGCCTCTTCAGACACGCCAACAGACTATGTTTCCTGACAGTACTGAACGAAGCAGCTCAGGGTTATCCAGATCAGACTCCTTTAATCACCATAAAAAGCCCATTTTGAAGAAAAGATCCATGTCTGAAGTCATGCTTCAGCGATCGCTCTCGTCATCCTCACTACTTAAACAAGCCGCCGCTTCCGTGCAGGCTCAGCAAAAGGGTGGCGCCAGTCGGATAGGTCGACCGATTCTTTATCGTGCCCACACGGATCTAGTTACCTTTCCCTTCTCTGAGCGTAGGAGGAGTAGAGCGAACACGAGCCTTCTACCCTCCGGTGCCACGTCAGGTCTCGTATCGCCGTCGACTGAGAGGAAGCATATTCATTTCGATGAGCAAGTGAAGCAGTGCATTGCGGTTGAGGTGAAAGGAGACGACGACGACGACGATGAACTCGAGGCCCGCCATTGGGCATACGACGACAGCGACTCTGACGACGACGCTATCATGATGAAAACAACCCGAACCGGAAAGAAACCTATATATTTACGAAAGAAACCTCTGGCCAACAGTAGTAATGAAAGCAAGACCATTGCGATGCTCCCATCAACCACATTAAAGTATAGAGAAGACTCTCCGGCCCCTCCTGATAGTGCCATCAAGCATAGCACAGGCATCATGGGAAGTCCTACGTTGTCGCCATCGTTGTCGCAGGAGACCCTGCGACCATCCAAGCCGTCGGGGATGTTATTTCAGCACGACAGCGATAAGGGCATAATTAACCCATCCCAGAGCAGCGAACTCACTACGAGCTCTAACCCTACCGAAGAACCACCACGACAATCAGGTCTTCATCGGACTACTACCTTGGGTGACCTGAGAGATGAGGAACGGCCAGCCGGCATGCGCCGAACCGAGTCTGGTATGTTCATGCCATACGAGGAAGGCGAAGCACAGGCCAATGATGGCATTATTGGCCGTGTGATTGACACGGTCAACACGGCCAGAGACATCGCTCATGTCATCTGGAATGTTGGCTGGAGGAGGTGACTGTTGGTATCATTCCTCAGGCTGATTAAACTGGGCTCTCAGAAGCGGTGACCCAAGATTTACAATTACGGACAAGATACCCGCTGGTGGAACACAACCCTGGTGTTCGAGCGATCAGATCGCACCAGATGAACAGGTCGTGTATAATTGCATTTTCAAGGCGTTAGGATGGAAACAGGTCTCGAGCTGATTTAGCCTCACTGTTACGATTGCCAGTCATTGTATCAAAGCTACCCATATCCGACATTGCGGAGTCGTTTGAGCGCATTACACATACACGAGCGCGGCGGAATGGGCTATCGGTAGCCTCACGGACTCGAAAACAAAACAAGGATAAAATTGGGGAAAGGGATAGAATACCGGGTCGAGGCAGCTCGCTAGCTATTTGCCATTAATATGCCAGCTACCTTGTGTCTAATACAAACAAGTCCGGTACTACTTTGTAGCACATTAGCTTGCCATCACTCATTAAGGCGAGAAGACCTAGTGAGAATAGCAATAAATTTACCACGTGCAACTTCTTCGTCTTCGTAAATGCATACATCCATCCTCCTACTCTTCTTGTACGCGCCTTCGTCTCTGATGCTGGCAATTGTATGCGGGCTTTCAAGTTCTGGTCAGATGTCATCTGCGGGCTTATGCTCTGCCTTGATGCCGACGATGTCTACAAGGCGAACGACAATGCGCAGACTCTGATGGAGAGCAGCCTGTTCATATATTCGGTGGACTCTGGCTTCCCATCGTTGTTGCTCTTATTTATGCAGCATGAGGGGATAGGGGATCTTTCTCTCTCTTCCTCCCCCCTTCTTAACCCCCCCCCCCAAAGAAAAAGCGCCTCCTTCTCCTTTCCTATCCCTCGCGCCAACATATATACTGCATATACGTATAAGTATAAACGCCCATCCGCGCATCGGTCTGTATATCTTGTATGATGCCCGACAGGCAAGCTTTTTTCTTTCTAACCCACACAGCAAATCTTTGTTCTCATCCCGATCTACGGCAGTTAGGTACCTGGACCCCCTATATATATAGATATATGCCAGAAACACATTCTCGAGAATCAGGTGTGGTGACCGTGACCGTCTAGAATACATCGTTGGAAAGACATGCAATGGTAATGAATGCGTTGGACCACATCTATCTATCTATCTATCTATCTATCTATCTATCTATCTATCTATCTATCTATCTACCTACCTGCTCCATACCACTGACCAAGACGAAGGCCCGGACATGCCAGTGCGAGAGGAGTTGTACAACGGCAAAGCATGCGCGCGGACCATGGGAAAGGGGGGGGGGGGGGGGGGGGGGGGGGGGGGGACGGGGGTGAGTTGGTTTGAAGAGTTTCGCAAGACCAGTGATTAATCGTTTTGAGTTTTATGATCTTCTTGATTTTAGGTTTTGACATTTA